>CAUYRT010100382.1:0-37512 GCA_963574885.1 Lepilemur ruficaudatus | reverse complement strand
GCCGGGCATGGTGGCGCATGCCTGTAGTCCCAACTGCTCGGGAGGCTGAGGCAGAAGGATCGCTTGAGCCCAGGAGTTTGAGGTTGCTGTGAGCTAGGCTGATGCCACGGCACTCTAGCTGGGGCAACAGAGTGAGACTCTGTCTCAAAAAAAAAAAAAAAAATAGAAAGTGAAAAGAGAGGCTACAGACTGGGAGAAAGTATTTGAAGCATACAAATTCAACAAAGAAATAGTATCTAGAATAGAATACCTAGAGAACTTTTATACATGAATAAGAAAAAGACTAAAAAAAATCCAGTTTAAAAAATGGAAAATTTGAACAAACACTGCAGAAAATGAGATATCATATGGCCAGCAAGCCTGTGAAAGGTGATCAAAATAGTCATCAGAAAAATGAAAAATAAAGCCACAGTGAGACAGTAAGTTGCACCTACCAGAAGGGCTAAAATAAAATTATCAATATCAAGTGTCAACAAGGATATGAAACAACTGAAACTCTTACATTGCTAATGACAGGGTAAATCAATACAATTACTTTGGGAAAAAAATAGTATTATTTCCCATATCTTGGCTATTTCACTTTTGAATATGTCCCTAACCAAAATGGGTGCTTAATATTCACTAAAGCACAGGTACAAGTATGTTCATAGCATAGTTTATTCATCATAGACAAAACTAGAAACATCCCAAATATCCATGAATAGCATGAAATAGAATCAGTAAATATAGTATAGTATATGTTGATGGTGTAGAATGAAATATTAAGCAGAAGATTAGAAAAAAATGAACTACTGCTGTATATAAGAGCATGTACTAATTCTTGCAGACATAATGTTAAGTCAGAAGACACAAAAGAGTACATACATGATTCCATGCATATGAAATAAAAAAACAGGCAAAACTAATCTATGGGATAGAAATCAGTGGTGGCTATTCTGGAGAGGAGTACTAAATGGGAACACATGGGAGCCTTCTAAGGCACTTACAATGTTCTATTCTTTGCTCTGGGTGGTGAAATAGTATCTAGAATGCATACTAGTTTATGTATGGGTGTATGCATATATAAAAAGTGACCACACAGTTTATCAAATATTTCTGTATGTAAATGCACCTAAGGTATCTTAATTTAAAAAAAAACTCTTGAGAGATATTGTAATAGAACATATCATCTGAGAAGGCATTCTGAGACAGGATGTAATCATTTTGATTGGATGTAAGTTCAACTCTGTAGTTTGAATTCACTAGTATCTTCAGTTAAAGCAACAGGCAGTAAAGATATCTCTTATTGCTATATTTGATAGCAGCTTTTAAGATAGCTCAACTTAAATATGAAATTGTGAGAAGGTTTACTTTACTTATACTTCATAAGAAATGTACTGAGGAAAGTTCACATTAACAATTTATCATAGTTAAGAATAAAATTGTAAACATGTTTTCTATGAATTAATAATTCTATAAATACCCACTGACTCACTAACAGATGTAAGCCTATAGTTATGTTTGACGTAACTATGAAATAACTGAATTTGGGTTTATTTTAGAATTTAATGTGATAAAAGCACTACAAAAATGGCAAATAAAATGTTGGATGCATATATTTTATTAAACATATTCTCATTCCAGATACTATGTGAAGTGAAAAAAATATTAGAAATTAGAAAGTAACTCTTTATTTATTTAGTATGCATTCATTTATACAACATGCATAAAACACCTATTTTGTATTGAGGACTCTCACTGAAGACTTAGTATGTACCAAGGCATGCATGAGGTCCTAGTATACAACGAGACAAAGATTAAACCCTCAAGGATTCTTAGCATGAAGGCAGACACACAAATAAATCATTATAATACAATGTTGAAATTGAGTCAGAGACATGTGCTCATGCAGAACTGTGTGCCAACATCTGTAAAACCCAGTTCCAGCCCAAGGAACTTAAAAATGTAACCACAAAGTGAAATCCATATCAACTTTAAAAACAAAATTCAAAGGTAATTTCTATAAAACTTATAATTCATGACAACTAACATTTAAATGTCCTGTGTTTTAAATTTGGTATAATCACTCCATTGAATTCTCTGTATTTTTGTTTAAGTGTGTGTGTGCTTGTGTATACATAATACAAAACAATCTAAATGAAAGGCACAACATATCATATTTTGGAATACCTTTTCTATTCTCAAGGTTGCAAAATAAATGCCTGGTAATGACTTCAAGTTTAAAGGGCCTCTTTCCTGAATGCCAGTGGGCATGACGAGTGACCTACACTTCAGGACTTTATAGCCTCTGATACACTTACTCTCAGACACAAACCAGATACTTCACCGTCTGCTTTGCTTCACGCTGATCGTTCACTTTTTAGGTTAGATAACATCCACAGAAACTATAAACAGATCATATATTATGTGATAATTATTCTTCTTCTTCCTTAAAGATAACAGAAAAAGAAATCCATTTTCTTATTTCACTTACTCCAGAAAGTTTAAAATTCAAAAGGTGAGCAAGATCTGTTCCACTAAGAGAAAATTAGAACATAAATTTTGAACATTCCCTTGAGAAATCAGGGATATGTTCACATACAATAATTTTTCTGAAATTGTCTTTGTAACATAATATTACACAAGTCTAAGGTCAAGGAATAGAAATAATATATTTTAAAAAAATGTATTAGACTATCCCACAGATGCATTGTGAAAAAAAGTCAGAATATATAGCACATTAGAACCGCTTTGTCTGTGTCATAATATCAGTTTCTCTGATTATAATGTGATATTTTTATCTCAAAATGTGATTTTTATGGTAAAAATGTAAAGAAACACTTACTGATGAGCCCTCCATTTGCCAAGAATAATATTTTAAGAAAGATGTCCTGAACCCTATAACTCTAAAAGCAAAAATTTGAGGTTTTTCAGTCTATTTGGGAAAGATTTTGAGATACCCAGAGTGATTTGTATTTTTTGCTACTTCCCCTACTCATTCTCTGTATCTTCAAAGGTGTCTCGGACCATGATCATTAATCACACAATGAAGGGCATTATTTATAGGACTATATCGTTCTTTAAAAAAAAAAAACAGTCAGCAGTCTTTACTTCCCCATAATCATACAGCTAGCTCATCATTACCCATCCAATAATGAAAACCAGAAAAGTAAGAGTTATCTTGTTTAATACAAAGTATGAGGTTCCTGAGAAGGTGGAAGGGGATGGGATCTCAAGCATAGGATACAATTGGCCTTAAATAGGAGGTATGGGAAATCTTTTTATTGTAGTAAAAGTCAGGTTTGATATCAGAAAAATGAGAAATTTTCTACCTAATGGCTTTTGTTTTCATTGTAAATTATAACATGAAGTCATCTACTAAAAGTGAAGAGATAAAGTTGGTTGAAATTTTGATGAGAGTACAGAAAAACTTGATGGAAACGGCAGGCAATTTCAATGGGTCCTTTGAGCATGGTAATGATTAATATATAATACAATCAATTTGTGGTTACAACTTTCTTCAAGCAAAGCTCAGTTCCTTAGGTAAATGTGTGAGGGAGGAGAGACAGGGAAGCTATAGGTTCCCAAACCTGTATCCATGATTCTAAAGTTGAAATGTCCTGAAAACCATTTCTTTTTTTTCTCATGTTGTTGTTTTTTTTACCAACTTTATTGAAGTATAATTTACATGCTATGCAATTAGTCCATTTTAAGTGTACAATTAAATGATTATTAGTAAACTTACCAAGTTTTACAGCTATTCACACAAATCAGTTTTAGAACATTTCCTTCCCCCTGTTGACATCCCTAACTCGGTCTACGGCCATACCACCCTGAACGCCCCCGATTTCACCTGAAAACCATTTCTTTTTTCAAATTCTTTGGGTTACAAACCAATGATCTTATGTGAACTCATTTATAGCCTACATTTATTTAAATTAAAGTAAAGATGATACAATTTGCTACATAAATTTATTGTGTTATATTATGGGGTACTGCTTCAGACTATGTTAGAAGCAGTACATACCTTTTTAAAAAAATTTGAATTCTAAAACATGGTTAGCCTCAAAGGTTGTAAATTGGGGTTTGTAGTTTCAGCATAAGCATCCATTCAGGTTTGAATCTTTTTGACAACTAAACCTCATAAATGATGCTATATGTGTGCTGAAAATTTAAAAAAGTAAATTGTTAAGTTATACACATAAGTTCTGTCTACTATTAATTTTATGAGGAAAAAAAAATCAATTTCTGACCTATCCCAGAATGCAATGTGTCTAAAACTTTTAGAAATAGTCTTTTAGAATATTCTTTTAGAATATTTCTTTTAGAAATATTCTTTCACCAAGAATATTACAGTTAATCTGTATCTAGTAGACCTTCTTCTAGAGCAATCTCCTGTCAGGGAGTTTACGTCTACATGCCTGCCTGACAGACAGGTATAAGAAACCAGCTACTATCCCCAAGGGGCTTACTGTGAGACAGAATCAAAGGGAAATGCCTTTCAGTTGTGCTCTACTGAGAAGATCACGATGTTGCCTGAGTCTGCCACTAACACAGAACATGGAGTTTCTTATGAATTTGCACAAGCCTGTTGTTTTCACCTTGCCTGGTGCCATGGCATCAAAAGAAACTCCTATATCTCCCTCAGAACACTACTCTGTTCTGTCTCTTGGACCCCTCATTTGTAGCTTCCTGTGCTTTCCTGCCTAATCTTTCTTCCAGATGTTTTTACCTCTTCAACTCCCTCACTAAACCACCAGTGTGTTTAATCATTGGCATGTCTCCTTGCATGTATCAACAAAGGACTCCAGAACCAGAGGATTAGCAGGACCTCCTGATGTGTACTGAGCTAATGATGGGAGAAGAGCTCTCCAAACTCCTTTTATCCAAATTAAGCCTGAGGTCACTCTTGGTCAAAGGACTAGTCTGAGATGTGGAATAGGCTCACATTCCTCTGGGTCAGGCAGAGTTCAAAATGGAGGCAACAAGGAGCCATTTCTGGAAAAGATGGCTGTGAAGATTGGAGACCAACGAAGGACATGATAAATACCAGGACAAAAGCTACAATCTGAAGTAACTGAGTTTGGAAAAATTAAGGGACTCTGAGCACAAGGCACTAATCCAACACTGGTACTTACTGAGTACCTCAGCTCAGGGTGCTGTAACAAAAGGCCATCGACTGAGTGGCTTATAAATAATAGAGATTTATTTCTCACAGTTCTGTAGGCTGAAAGTCTGAGGTCAAGGTGCCAGCATCATTGAATTCTGGTGAGGGCTCTCTTCCAGGTTGAAGATCTCTGACTTCTCATTGTATCCTCACATGGCAGAAAGAGAGCTAGCTTTTGGGTTGCTCCTTATAAAGGCACTAATCCCATTTATGAGGGCTCCACCTTCATGACCTAATTACTTCTCAAAGAGCCCATCTCCAAATGCCATCACATTGTGATTATTACATATGAATTTGGGAAGGACATTCAGTCCATTGCATTGGGCAATTATTGTTTGTTGAATAAGTAAAATTCTGAACTATTATGATTCAACATGATGATATTTCTATAAGAAGAAAACAAAAAGAAAATATTTGTACTGTGTTAGATGGAATATAAGTAGTATAGTGGGTTGAATAATGCCCCTTGACAAATTCATGTGTATCTGGAATCTCAGAATATGACCTTTGTTATAAATAGGGCCTTCACAGATATTACTATTTAAGAGTCTCAAGATGAAATCATCCTGGACTTACAGTGGGCTCTAAATCCAAAACTAGTGTCCTTATTAAACTAAGAGAAAACACAGGGAAGCACAAAAAAAAAAAAGAAAAAAGAAAAGAAAGAAAGAAAGAAAAGCAAAAAGAAAGAAAGAAAGCCATGTGATGATAGAGGCAGAGATGCAGAGATTAGAGTTATTCTACCACAAGCAAAGGAACACCAGAAGCCTCCAGAAATTGAAAGAGGCAAGGAAGGATTATTCCCTGGAGCCTTTAGAAGAAGCGTGGTCCTGCTAATTCCATAATTTCAGACTTCTGTGTCCAGAAATGTGATAGAATAAATTTCTGATTTTTTAAACCTCCAAGTTTGTAGTAATTTTTAATAGCAGCCATAGGAAACTAATACAAGCATTTTATTCTATTCCTAATCTAATCCTCCAAGCTACCCTAAGGGGTAAATGCTATTATCCCTATTTTTTAAATGTGAAAGCAAACGTAGAAGTTAAATAAATTGCTGAGGGCCACCCAGCTATATGACAGAACTGAGATTAGATTCCATGTTTATTTGATTCTCTCTCTCTCTCTCTCTCTCTCTCTCTATATATATATATATATATATATGTATATATTTTAAAAATATTTTACTCTATTTAAGAAAAATGATCTGTATAATATAACATAGAAAGTTTCCCTTTTTGAAATCACTGCAATAAAATAAAATTAAGAGATTAAAATATTAAAGGTATGTTATATAGAAAATGTTTTTCTGTGGAATATTTGATTCTGAGACAATGCAAAATAAATAAAGTATGATTGCACACTCATAAAATAATTCTGTGGAACTGGGTTCCCTTTATATGCCAAGTTATATGTTAAGAACTTATTTCAACCTGAGAGTGAGGCACTATTTATGCCTCTATTTTATACATGACAATAATGAGAATTAGAAGGTGTAGTGCACAGAATAATGTCCTCCCAATGATATCCATGTTCTAACCACCAGAACTGGTGTGAATATGTGACCTTATATGGAAAAGTGGCTTTTGCAGAAGTGACTTAAGTTAAGGGTCTTGAGATGGGAAAATTATCCTGGATTATCCAGGTATGTCAATGTAATCACATAGATCGTTATAAGGGAAAGGAAGGAAGAAGATATGATGACAGAAGCTGGGATCAGAGAGAGAGAAAGAGAGAGAGAGAGAGAGAGAGAGTGTTGCTACGCTGCTGGCCTTGAAGATGGAGGATGGGCCTTGAGCTTCTAGAAGCTGGAAAAGGCAAGGGAACAGATTCTCCCAGACAGCCTCCAGAAGGAATACAGCCCTGCCAATACCTGAATTTTAGGACTTCTAACCTCCCAAACCTAGATATGTGGGATATTACTAAATTATTCTCTGGTCATGAATGCATAGCAAGGCAGTGACACTTCAGTGTGCAACATTCAAGATTCCCACCTGATCACCGGTCTCTAAAATCAATCAGCATTTGAGTTAAACATTTCATGTTTTAAATATACAGAAGGGGTACATTTATTTAACTTTGTTTTAAAAAAAATAATGCCATAGATGGTAAAGTTTCTTAGCAAATTCCTTTGGTTTGTATTCCGCTAAAATTAAACCATTTTAAACTTAATGGAAATCGGTCCAGTTTAACAACAACAAAAGCTTCCTTCTTGTTGTATTGTCAATGGAAGACATCTGATTAAGAGTTATTTCTAACTCAAGTTTCTTTTCCTCATTCCACCAAGCTTTCATACCCTTTCGCCTCTATTGTTTTCTTCAAAGCAAGACATTTCTTTAACAAAAGGAGAAACTGTTTAGATATCAGACAGACTGACCCAGTAGCTGAGAAGTTGCAAAATAGCACCTGATCTGAGTTAGCTTTTGGACTTGAGTTTTCATCATTGGCTAGAGAGGGAGTGTGTGCCCCTTAAGTGCCTCCGTATCTGTCTTTCTGTGGAAAGATAAACTCTGCTTTGGACCCAAAGATGAGATAACACTACTGGTTGTGAACAGTAGGCTAAAAGCTCTGGCAGGATTGCTGGATAATACTTCAGTAAATTAGAACAGACTGCTCAGGCTTGCTTTGATAGGCAGGAAGCTTCATTAGGCAGAGTGGAACAACCTGACGTTGGAATCAGCTAGGCATAATGCACTGTGACCTTTTAACTTTACATACAGGCAGTCTGGGAGTCCAGGAAGAAATCTCTTGGCAAATTACCTGTAATAACTTATTTAAGGGTACGTCTAATTTTGGATGTGTTTTTGCTATATTTATTTACTTGGCAAGACTTTGAATTCCATAAAGGCAGAAGTCAGCCAGTCTGCCAGCACATTTTGACTTGATGGATTGTCTGTCTACTGTACAATACTCTGAACATCAGCATTTTTTTGTGCGTGTGAGGTTGGGCAGAAGATAAAAAGATCTAGATTTAGTACTTATTGTTGCATTGTTACAAGAAAAGTGGAGCCAGCCTCTAAAGATATAAATGGAAAAAGAATTGAGGCCCGAGGCACAGGGGTGAAGGGTTTTCTAAGCTGATGCTCCATCAGTGCTGTGTTGCAGCTATTTATACGATGAAATAAATCACTTCGAAACAAGTCAAGGTGAAGTCTGAGTGCTTGAAACAATTGTTTGTACCTTATCAAAAAGAGGTTTTCCTTCTCCTTCTATCAATCAACCTCCACATGAAAATCATTAAGATTGAAAAGAAATCTCACCCCTACAACAAGCTTCTGCTAGCTAAGTCTCAGGTTTTCCTGATAGTCTATAATTCTAGGAATATCAAATATAAAACAGTGATACTTGGATAACAGCATTTTGGCAGGGCATAAATTTGTTTGGCTCTTCCAAGTATTTTTATTTCTTTGTTCTATACCTATTTTGACTAGGCAGGAGATATTTATTGAAAATGCTATATTTTTTGTTAATATCATTACAGTCCTTTTTTTTTTAACTCTACATAGTTGTAATCAGCTTTGACTTCTGAGAGGGCTTATACTATAAATACAGAAAAATAAACCTGGATTCCTATATAACATCACACAGATATATATACACACATGTGGACACTAGATCAATTAAAGACCTAAATGAATGACTAGCAAACACATAAAAAAATGTTCAACATCTCTAATTATTATAGAAATGCAAATCAAAACCACAATGAGATACCACCTAACCCCAGTGAGAATGGCCACTATCAAATAATCCCAAAACAACAAATGCTGGTGCGGTTGTGGGGAGACTAGAACACTCTTACACTGCTGGTGGGACTGCAAACTAGTGCAACCTTTGTGGAAAAGAATTTGGAGATTCCTCAAAAAGCTAAAAATAGAAATACCATTGACCCAGCAGTAGCATTATTAGGCATCTACCCAAAATAGCATAAGTCATTCTACAATAAAGACATCTGCACCCGAATGTTTATGGCAGCACAATTCACTATTGCCAGGTCGTGGAAACATCCCAAGTGCCCATCAATGCATGAGTGAATTATTAAAATTTGGTATATGTTTACAATGGAATATTACTCCATTTTAAGAAACGACAGTGAGCTAGCACTGCTTATATTATCCTGGATTGAGCTTGAGCCCATTATTCAAAGTGAAGTGACACAAGACTGGAAGAATGGACTCCACATGTACTCGCCATCAAATTGGTACTGAAGGATTAACACTATGGTATTCAAATGGTGATGGTGTTCACCAGGGTTTTGGGGATCGGGGTGAGGTAGACCCACATCTGAGGGATGTGGGAAGTACCGCAGAGGGGAGGGGCATACTTGAAATGTAGTTGGGGATGGGAATTAGGGGTCTCATTAAGGGGAAGGAAATGTTCTAAAACTGATTTGTGTGAATAGCTGTACAACTTAGTAAATTTACTAATAATCATTTAATTGTACACTAAAAATGAATTAATTGCATGATATGCAAATTATACTTCAATAAAGTTGTTAATAAAAAAGAAAAAGACCTAAATAAGAAAGGTAACACAGCAAATTTTCTAAACAGAATATAATAGAATATCTTTGTGGAAGGATCTTAGGATAACATCTTTTTTTTTTTTTTCTTTTTTATTGGGGGAAAAACTACAAAGCATTTACAGTATAATGTTTACAGTCACAATTTATAGTGAGCTGATTTCCCAAAATATATACCACTCAAGTTGACTTATCTTGTTACACTTAAAAATCTACTCTGTCAAAGTAGTCCTTAGAGTACATACATAGTGCTCCAACTGTATCTACGTACAACTAACACTCCATTTTGAGTGTATAATTAAATGGTTTTCAGTTTTAAACCAAATTTATACCCAAGACTTTTAATGCTATGCATACTTTTAATAAACAGAAGTGTAGCAGCCAGGAATATATTCTATTACAAGCAATGTCCTGTCTGAATAATGTCTTTTATGGTCACTTATTGCATTAGTGATGCACAACATCTCTAGAAGCAGAAATATCTTCTTTTTGGCTAATAAAAAATTTAAAACATTTTAAATTAAAAATAAACACTGTAGCAGATGAGATATGGTAAATGGGGAAAAGTGAAGAGATGACAGAATGGAATGGATCTCTACTGCACTCCATGGAATATATTTCTTTCATTCCAAAAAGACTGGATTCCTTCACAAGTGAGACTGACTATGTGCACAACTCTTAGAGTTAACAGGTGAGGTGAAGGGGGCCTGGAGGAAAGGGACCAATAGGTGAATTCATATTTTCACCATCATGTTAAAATTTTAATTGTAAGGAAACCGTTTAAATGCCTTAAGTCCATTACATATAATATGTATATCCTATGAATGTATTAACAGAAGTCCCAAATATAAAAATTTTCAGTCATCCTCAAAAAAAAATTTATTTAAGCAACTTTGTACATGCATCTAATCTATATGGGCCTAGATTTTTGAGCTCATTGAACTGCAAATAGCTACTGCACTCTCAACTGCTAGAGTTCTTTTTTTAAAAAAAAAATTTTAATTATTTATTTATTTTGAGAGTCTTGCTCTGTCGTCCTGCTTAGACTGTAGTGGTGTCATCATAGCTCACTGCAACCTTAAACTCCTGGGCTCAAGGGATCCTTCTGCCTAAGCCTTTCAAATAGCTGGGACTACAGGCACACACCACCATGCCTGGCTAATTTTTCTACTTTGTAGAGATGCGGTCTTGCTCTTGCTTAGGCTGGTCTCGCATTCCTGAGCTCAAGCAATCCTCCCGCGTCGGCCTCCCAGAGTGCTAGGATTACAGGTGCAAGCCACTGCGCTCAGCTAGAATTCTGTACATACTAATATCATAATAACAATTTTGTGTGCTATTGCAACTGTATGCTAAAAAGGAGGGGCTATCTTTAAGAAGTTCCACCCTTAATAGGCAAAAGATGCTATCTTCCTTATTAAACACTGGCAGCACCTAATATTCCATCTTGGACCATCTATATTCTTACTCCCTCAGTGAGATCACTTCCCTTATAGTTCAAGCACTATCTGTCTCATGTATAACTCACAAATCAACATTTCTAGCTCCAGTCTCCAATTTATAAATTAGACATTACTACTTAATTTCCTATACCAGATATATTGATTAGAATTATCAGGAGAGGTTTTAAAATTCCCTATACCAGACTGATTAAATCAAAATACATCGAGGTAGGACTCAGGCTTCAACTTTTTTTTTAACTCCCCAGATAATTCCAATGTGCAGCCAAGGCTGCGAACCACCACCTAGGAGTAAATTTGACTCCTTAATTCACATTTATTCACATTAATTCCATTATCAAATCTTTTTAATCTGACAATTGTAGACAGCCAATGTATATTACAAAAATTCACAAAAGTGTGCTTCACTTTTATAAAAATATCATTGGAAGAAAAATATTACAGCCTTTAAATATTTAAAAAATATTTAAACCTACTGTATCTTCTAGTTTCTCTTGACAAAAGTTCTCTTTATCCATACAAAAGTCTTCTTTCACAAAAACTTTCAAATCTTCTTGGAAAGAGAAACATTCCCTTAAAAAGACATTTATTAGTGTTTACTAAAAGCAAGTTACATACTAAATGTAGCTAATCAAAACATAATGATTAAAATTAAAGTCAGGTAAAGCAATGATAAAATGTTATTATTGATAACATCTAAACTTCTGATCATACAAAGACTATTTTCTCCTCTTAAAAATATTTACAGCATTGAGCAGTTAAGTACCTGGAAAAATTAGCTTCTGTGAAGATCTGTTCTTTGAAATCTGAAAGCGGATCCTTTACCAAAAATAGTTTTTCTCTACTCAAGAGAGCATGTGAAGTTGGTAGCTGATTTTTATGAGTCATCAAATTATTTACGAAAATTATTTCTTCATCATCAATAGATAAATCTAAAAAGAAATAAGAAATGTGAAAGAAAAAGAAAAAAATCTGAAAGTTACACAAAGGGATCTAGAGAGTTACTGTAATCAGCCATTAGTTGAGTTTTTCAAACACATTTTAAATTCTTCAGTTCTACATTGTACTGTGCATTTAAAGCAAGTAGCACAGTACTGGAATATAGGTAAAAGTGCAAGACATTTCAATATTATTTACTACACTGAATAGTAGCCAAATATCCCAAGAGTTGTAATGGCTTATACTTGATTAATAAAGATTAATAGAGGGAGGAAGATATCTTATGTTTCAAAATAGCCACGAGTAGCCCAGGCAAAATTTTAAAGAAATAATAGCATTTGACTTTTGCTGACCCTTAAGGGTCTCCAATCCATCCCCCAGAGTCTCTGACATGCAGGGAATGGAGATGGCATATGGAACCTACGAATAAGACTAACTCCAATTCTATCATTTGAAAGTTATTCATACATGGTTGCTATAAAATTAATTACAGCAAAAGTTACATAGCAAAGCATCTACTTGAGAAGTGTGACATATAATGTTTTACATATTAAGAAACGCTACTGCTAACAGTTAACTGCTCAAATAAATTTCTCCTCTACATCCCCATTCTGCCATACTTGGCTTAATTTAGAATCCTGGCTAACTGTGTGAGAACTTTTAACAGTTTCTGAGCCACAGGAGGGAACATAAAACCTACCCCCATTCTTCAGTAAGTTCCTGAGTGGATAGAGAAAAAGAGAAATGTAAGGTCTGATGAGGAACTACTCAGAAAGCTAAGCTCCCAAATGTGAAAGCCACCTTGAAGGGAAAGCAAAGGTCTTTTATTCTGGGCAGTGGCTTTTCAGTTAAGTCATGTATTAATAGAATGGCATGAGAGAATAGTACGGAGTTTTCAGGTAGAGGTGTCTCCCATGGTCAACTACATAATTGGCATACATGTTCCCAATAACTGTGTCATGTAAGGCTGACAGCCAGGGAACACCCTTTCATATGCCAAAAGTTGTGAACCTGTGATACTAACTAGCTTCCTGAGAGATTGTTTATCTGAATCTGGTAAGTTTTTCACGATTTCATGGCCCAAAGCTACCTATGACACATCAAAGAAAGCCAGTCAATCAATTCCATGTCTAAGGGAGCCTATCTGAGAAAATTAAAGATGGTTTATTTATAATCTATTCTGTAAGTATTAATGAATTATTAATATTCATTAATAACATATTGATATATTACTAGCAAAGTCATATATTAACGGTAAAAACCCAAACAGTTTATATCCCCTATCCACCTTCCACTTCCAAACACAGACCCTCCTGTCATCTTCCCTATCTAGTGCCTCATTCTGATATTTCTGGGAGTCTATAGGGGACATCCCACATCACTTATGAGGTCTTATTTTCCAACCACTCTTTTTTAATTGAACCACTTGAGGGCAGCATCACACCACAACCAATATTCTGTATCATTATACCATGGTTGTCTTACCAAGGCTGATACTTCCTTGCATTCTTACAGTTATACAGCATTCCTTGGAGTTCCTTCTTTATTACAACTACTATGTGTTCTACACAGATATAAGGAGACTGTTCCTCTGTTGTAAAAGAGTGTTAAATTGTCACCAGGAAACAATTTTTTGGCTAGTTAACTACAAAAAGAAGCTGAAAAAAAAGAGGTCTACTGATAAGAAAGAAGACAGGTTTATTCTTCGCAGAGGATACCTTTGTCTATCTAGAAAACTCAAGGTAACTAAATGAAAACAAATAAAGGAGTTCACTCAGTTGTATGATAAAATGACAAAGTTAATGAGTTTCTAACATATAAAAACCTAGTCATAAAAATTAATTTAAAAAAACCCATTCATAACACTCACCAATATATGAAGTCTTCAAAAAGTTCATGGAAAATGCATATTATGAAAAAAAACCATGTATGGATTTCAAAGGTTTTCTGCACCAAAGAAACTCACGTTAACTTGTAATATGTCTGAAAATGATCTAGTTTGAGACACTAAGAAGGACAAGACATCAGTTTGAAAATAGCCCTTACCAGAGCAACATAAATTCTGCTAAAATCAGAGCAGGAACAAATATCAAATTTATGATGAAGCTTGGGTAGAAGAATAATGAAATCATTGATGCTTTATGAAAAGTTTATGGGGCCAATGCCCCAGAGAAATCAGCAGTTTACAAATGAATAACTCATTTTAAGAAGTGACAAGATGATGTTAAAGATTAAGCTTGCAGCAGCAATCCACATCAATTTGCAAGGAAAAAATTTGTCTTATTCATGCCATAATTGGAGAGGACCTATGATTAGCAGCAGAAACAATAACCAACACCACAGACATCTCAATTGGTTCAGCTTACACAATTCTGATTGAAAAATTGAAGTTGAGCAAACTTTCCACTTGATGGGTGTCAAACCAAGTTCTTGTGTTCACATAACCCTTATTTTACATAATTGCTCTATTCTATCACTAGTTATTGTTGTGAATCTCTTCTGTGCTTAATTTACAAATTAAATGGTATCATTGATATGTATGTATAGGAAAAAACACAGTGTACGCTGTATAGGGTTCGGTACTATCTGCGGTTTCAGGCATCCACTGGGGGTCTTGGATAAGGGGGGCCTATTATATAAGAAAGAAATCATTGAACAGCACAATACTATTTTAGCTATAAATTCTATAATATATAAAATTCTGTTATATATACAATTCTATAAATACAGAATATTGTTCTAACCAAAGTTATAACTACATTGGGAGAGTGGACAACAAAAATTGTGGTACATTGTGGTAAGGGTATAGAAGAGTGAAGATAGCTCCATCTTTATTTTCGTGATGAGAAGTCAATGGACAAAGCCTAAAACTAAAAAAGTTAACAAATAGCAGTATAAGCATGACATACAGATACAAAAATAAACAGCAAAAGAAATAGAGTTTCTTTTGAAACTCCGTTTCAAAGAGTTGAAAGTGGTTGCCTCTGGGGAATGAAAAAACAGTTGATGAAGACAGGGGATTGCTGGTTTTTATTATAAACTTTAACAAACTATTAGACTCCTGAATCTATATGCACATACAATTTTATTTTAAAAATAAAAATAAAATCTACACATGCATTTGCTTATATGTTCTCAGGATGTCTAGAAGGATACTTAAGAAAATGGTTGCATGTATTGACAAATAATAAGTGAACATTATAGAAAAATTAGCAAATGTCAACAAACCAGCAAACAATAAATGAAAAATAGCCATTGTTTTTATGTCTTAAATGTATATGTTTTGAAATTATCTTATAATTTAGTAATTATCTATAATTCTTATAGGACACAGCAAATTTATAGTATTAATTGAATTTCAAAGTATAATATAGTCCTTTTGATTTACACAGTAAGACCAAGGTATCTGTAAATATAGCAGCAATAAATATAACTGCAAAGAAAATAAATGAAATTGAAAATCTAAATTTATAAAGGATGTCTAATGACACAGGACCCCTGAGGAAATATAGAATATGGATAAATCATATGTATTTGGGAGCTATAAGCATATTTTCTTTCAGTGAATAGTTGATTCTAGCCAATAGTAGCTTCTAGTTTGCCACAATATTAATAACTATGTTTGTATAAAGCCTGTTATTGCTTACACACCATCTTTTACATATACATATATATTATTTTATCCCCATAAAAATTTTTGTAAAAATTAGAAGAATAAGAGAAGGAAATTATAGAGGAAAATTAAAAACTATAAAAATTTTCCCCAAATCCCAAAATGACAACTTTCCCAAAATTGTACCACTTTTTAAGAGTAGATTTGGACTGAAAATTCAAATCTTCTAATTCCAAGTACATGTTCTTTCTATTATATCATGCTTTCAAGTTTAGTCTTAAATACAATCAATCTCTTTCTCTCAAACTACAAGAGGAATTTATCTCTCCGTATATATCATCACACACCCATTTGCCAAAACTAAAAAGTTTATACATGATTTATGTACCTACATAAAAGTAACAGTAAAAGAACCAAATTATTTTTTACGCTCAAGCTATAGCATTTACTAAATGATAATAGTTATTATATAACAGAGTTTTAAATTTTATAATTTAAGAGGAGAATAGGCTGTTATACATACAAGAAAAGCAATTTTAAGCAATTTTGAGGAAATTTTTACATGGTTAGAAAAAGTTAGTGCCCTCTAGTAAAATGAGAGATTTGGAATATAGTTTGGATAAAATACACTTTTAATTATTATTGACAGTAAGTTTACAAACTGAGTATAATATTCCCTGACCCTAATACTGCAACTATTCCATCTCTACTTTGAACTCTGATTTCACATAAATTAGATGAGGTTGAAAACCTTTAGCATATTTTGAAAAATAAAATACAACCATCAATTCACAATCTAGTAATTTAATGTTACACTTATTTCTATATGTCATGAGATCTGTACATAGATGCCAATAACATTATAGAAATATGTTGTAAGCTCACTATGATCAAATCTCTGTAGGTTATTTTGAGGCCTGGCAAACTGAAACTCCAAAAAGAACCCAATTTACAAAAAGAGGATTAATATGAATGAGGAAATATTGCCTTAATGTGGCAAAGTTTAGGATTATAATTACACAAGTGGATACCTTTAATAGAATAAAAAATTTAAAAACTCACAAATGAAAATCTGTATATTAGTAAAAAATGTTTTATAACAATTGAAATAACAAATGTTTTACCTTGGTTTTGTGCTTGAAGTGCTGGACATTTTTCCGTACAGCTGACAGGTGTAAAGACTTCATTGTAGTCCTTGTGAGTGTATACAATGGCTTCCTCTACTTCAGTTTGGGAGTTTGGATTTGAACTTGGAACAACTTCCTCAAATTCACCATTAAGTTGGGTCACCATTCCTGTAATTGTTCTCCTGTGACATTATAAAATTACTAATTTTATGTATGCCTTATTTTAAAATAATTTTATTAATAAATATTAATAGTATATGTTCATTGTGGAAAAAATTATCAAATTCCAACAGATACAGAGAAAAATCATCCATAGTCCCATCACTCCAGATGAATGCAAAAATTATGTAAATTTCTCAATCATTTTTGAATATTTACAAACATAAGTGGATTCATGAACATAGTATTCTGTAACCTGTTCTTTTCTGCTAAACAATGAAACATGAGCACATTTACATGTCAATCAATGTACATTCACTTCACTTATGAATGGATAAATAAGATCTCATTGCATCAGTAAATCATAATTTATTCAACCAGTTCCCTATTGATGGAAATTTAAGTTTTATTTTAATTATTTGCTATTAGAAGCAACAAGGCAAGGACCATATAAAACCTAAATTTTCTGTATGGCCATTATTTTTAGTGTGCAATTTTGTGTAACATAAGGATTTTCAGGAACACAGAACAGAAAATACTTATATATGTTAAAACATAGTATACCAACAAACTAGCAAAAGTAAAAGAATTGAGACCTTAGAATCAATATTAAGAAGTAGCAAGCCAGGCGCTGTGGCTCACACCTATAATCCTAGCACTCTGGGAGGCTGAGGTGGGTAGATTGTTTGAGCTCAGGAGTTTGAGACCAGCCTGAGCAAGAATGAGACCCCATCTCTACTAAAAATAGGAAGAAATTAGCTGGACAACTAAAAATACATATAGAAAAAATTAACCGGGCATGGTGACGCATGCCTGTAGTCCCAGCTACTCGGGAGGCTGAGGCAGTAGGATCGCTTGAGCCCAGGAGTTTGAGGTTGATGTGAGCTGGACTGATGCCATGGCACTCTAGCCCAGGCAACAGAGACTCTGTCTCAAAAAAAAACAAAAAACAAAAAAAGAAGTAGCAGAAGTAGGAACGAGAAACAAAGAACATTGAGAAAGAGGAAACGAAAGATTCAGGAAATCTATGTAATACTAATGGTTAGAATGTTTATTCTAAAGTTCCATTACAAAACTGTAGTAGCTCATGAACTAAAATTAAATTTTACTGCATGAGACAAAATAGACATTAATAATGACTTAAACACACACAAAAAATCTGGAGGTTAACAGTTCATGGCTGGTAAGGCAGTTCTACAATATGTCAAGGACTAAGGCTTCTTTTGCTCCAGTCTGCCATTCCTAGATTTAGTTTTTGTCAGCATAGTCCAAGATGGTTGCTGGAGCTAGTCATTATGTCCATATTCCATCATCAAGAAGAAAAAAGTGAAGGAGAAAAACATGCCCCTTCCCTTTGATGTTCCTTAGAAATTACATAAGCCTCTTTTGATTATATTCCATTGGAAAGAAGAAAGTCATATAGCTATGTCTAGCTACAAGAGGGCTCAGAAATATAAATTTGATATATTTATCAAATTTATATTTTGATATATATTTATCAAAGTTGATAAATATCAAATCTGAGTGGTGCTACAGATTTCATCTTATTTACCAGGGACTCTATTTTGGTATTGCAAAATCAACAGAAGGTCAGATATAATGGGGTGGCCATTCCTTCAGGGCCTCCCATTTCTCTTATATATGAATCTTCTGTTTAATCCAAGCTAGCCTAGTCATTGCCTTCACTGAATACTTATTGCATATTCCTACCTCTAGATATATTGTTTCCTCTGCCCTAAAGGCTTTCTCTCAAGTTAATTCCTCCTTCAATGTCCAGCCCAAGCTCAATTCCTACTTCTTTGTGAAGCTGACCTCTCCTTACAAATGCACAGCCCTACCAATCTAACTCATAGGGTGAAAAGAGATCTTAGAGATCATCTTGTATACCGTTACTCAAAGTAGGGCCCTGGATGAGCAGCGTCAGCAACACCTAGAAACAAATTAGAAACACAGAATCTCAGGCCCTAACACAAACTGACTGAATCAGAATTTGCATTTTAATAAGATCCTCAGGTGATTCATATGTTCAGTAAAGTCTGAAAGGCACTGATCCATTATCATCATACTCATAAAGAAAGTTAGGGTCAGGGGTAAAATGACTAGTCAAGTAGTTAGCACTTGATTCCAGTCAAGACTTGAAATTCACATCTTTTAATCCATAGCACAGAGCTCTTCACTGTACCTTGCTGCTTCCTCACTACTCAGTAATGTACTCATGTGACAGATACTTCTTATTGCCCTTATGTCTTGTAATAAACCTTATGTTGTTCATCTTATCATTTAATTCTTGCATTGTTATTTTTCTATGTTTATATATTATCTTCCTAATCTGACTTTTAAATTCCTAGATGACAGAAATGGTATATTGGGCTTCACTGTATCTAGGGTCTATACATATTTAAATGGATTTTTGTTTCTTTTAAGCACAACTAGGGAAAACTTAAACTGTTAAAACTTGAAAATTTCAATAATGAAATCCTTCCCAAATCTGATCAGCACTTTGTGCATAAAGTGAAGCAACAGAGTAAGCTTTTACATTTGGACTGAAATTGTGAATTTATGTCTATATCAACAATGTAGAAGGGGTTAGATGTTCTTCCTAATATTATGCTCTGTGTGCCTAACCCAGTCATTATACTTCACATATTGTATTGTAATTATATATTTATAAAGTTCTATTCCCTGTTTTCTTGTGTTCTTTGAAGGTAGAGACTATGTCTTACTCATTTTTGTATCCTGTATCCAATATATAAGACGGTACTCAATAAATATTTGATGAATGACTAAACTAAAAATAAATAATGTTTTGACCAAATACATTAGAAAATAGCCTTAAATCTGCATTTTCACTACAGGAAGAAAGACTGATTTTAATATAAAGGACTTTCTATAGACACTTTCCACAGAAAGTTTACTTATTGATTAAAATCATAATAATTACTTTATTTCTTTATTTTCTTTATGACACAAATGCATAGAGAACAGTAGAGATATGGTAAATGAAGGAAGGATAAAAAGAAGATATCAATCACTTCTATTAACCTCTTTTTTTATGGTTCAAAGTAGGGCTTTCTCTTTGGGTAAAAGAAGAAAATCTTTGAAGAAATAAAGGATTTTCCCCCTCTAGGTGCCTGGAGAACTTACTGTTTATCTTCTTCTAGATATAAAAGGGAAATTTGAGGTTAAACACACATACTTCTCAAGGAAATCCTCCACAAGTAGACTGGCTTTCCACTGATCCGAGACTGAGGTGTCTGTCATTCCCTGAATCGAAACAGCTCGGTCTAGAAAGGAGCATGATAAACATTAGCTTTTAGAATTTTCTTTTACACTTAATACAAGGAAGACAAACATTTACCTTTTACATTATGGTGTTATCTTTATTTGTTCATAAATGTAATTTTTTGAAGTGATACCTGGTTCCAAATATTTAAATAATCATCCTTATTATTATCAATCCACCCCACCTCCAAAATCAACTACAGTCAGAACAGTATCACCTGAACACACCACCCTCATTTTACAGGTTCTCTTTTGCTTATATAGCACTGCCATCCCAGATCATCCCGTTCAACAGCTCATGGTATGCCTCATAAAGTTTTTATTAACCATTCCAGCTCACTCTGATATATTTCCTTTGAAAGGCCATAATATTGTCAGTACACTCTGGTACCTAACCATGTACAATCTTCTATTTAAAATTTTGTGTATCTATAGGTTGTTTTTCAAATTAGACCCTTGGTTCCTTAAGGAGAGAGACCATGTCAAATACTAGTGTCAGAACAAGCAACTGAGTAGTCTACCATCAGTATAATCAGAGTCAGATTATTCTATAATATAAAATACCATCAGTGTTATAATAGTGTTATAATACAGTCATGTTACTTATTACTAGTTTTTTTTTTTTTTTACCTTGAACAAATCACTAACATCTGAGTCTGTGCCTCACTGAAAAATTATGAAAGTTGAGTGGTTAAGAGTACAGGTTCTAGAATTATTCTGCCTAGATTTTAATTCTTAAACTGCTGCTTATTAACTATATGATCTTGGATAAATCTCTTAAACTTTTCATACCTCTGTTTTCTTATGTACAAATTAGGAATAATAGCTTTTTCATAGTGATGTTGTAAAGATTAAGTGTGATGAGACATGTAATTTGCTTAGGACAATTTAGATTCCATGGCCAGTCCCATAATCACCGCTTTACAAAGACTCTTGATTTCTTTGCCTTTCTTTGCCTTGTACAAACTTAGGAAAAACCCAGCTCTACACGTTGTGTACACTAGAACAGCTGAAAATTATTCGGGAAAAAATCACCCAGGTATGCTGAATGAATTCATTTCAAATTATGACCATAAATTTCAAATGGCCATCCAACATTAACAAATGGTAATAGTATACCCGCTAATAGAACTGGCTTTCTTGTTCTTTAATATAGCTATTTCACACATTCACCCCTCAAATCATCAATGCTCATCCCCCTATCCATTTTCAGTCTATGACCTTGCCTTCACATAGAAAATTGATATTGATCTTCCACCACCAATTCTACCGACCTACTGGCTTAAGTGCTTACAAATCCTATCTTTCTTTCTATACAAGGGAAGAACTACTGTGGCTCCTACTGAATACCACCTTCTCTAATTGTGCTCTTGATCCTATCCTCCTTTGTTTCTAAGTTATCCTTTTTCTTTTCTGCATCATCATATTCTCTTTTGACCAAAATCATTTCCATTGGCAAACAAACATTTTATAGTCTCTCTCCCTGTCACACATTTTTAAGAAATCATACATCTAAAGCAAAAACAAAAACAAAAAATAACTCTCTTTACCCCATTTCTCCCTTTAGCTAGTGCCTCATTAAAAAATTTTCGTTCATAGCAAAATTCCTCAAGAGTTGTCCAAATTCACTCTCTCACTTCCTCACTTCCCATTTTCTTCTCAACATACTCCAGTCATATTCCAATCATACTCCTACACACTCCAACCATATTCCAATCATATTCAGAATCAATATTCCAAGGAGACTCTTACTGAGGTTATCAATGACCTACATTCAGTCAAGCTAATAGCCAACTCACTATCCTCATCTTATTTGACTTTTAACAGGAGCCAGTGCATTTGACTACTTCTTCCTTCTAGGATTCTACACCACCACACTCATTTGGCTTCCCTACCTCTCTTCTTAGTTGATTCCTCCTTTTATGTCAGACTTTTGACGGTTGGAGTGTTCCAGGGCTTTGTCCTAGGCTCTCTGCTCTACCTATACTTACGTTCTCAGTGACTTTATTCAGTCTCATCAGTATACGTGAAATCTACATACTGAAAACTCCAACTTGAAACTCCAGTTCATGAAGCAGGTTCACTGTGAACTGGTTACCAACTTGTCAGAGTACAGTGAGACCAAATACCCATAAAACAAGTCACATGAAGAGATTTATCACTTACAGATAGGCAGCAAGGGACAAGAGAAGCCTAGTGTTCACTGCAAGCCAGTCTCCTAAGGCTCAGGAAAGCTAACCAGGGTGGATGGAGTCTTGTCTTAATGTGCCCCACTTGCACAGCAGCTGAGGGACCCCAGAAAGCAGCCCACCCTGAGTTTTATATTCCAGGGTTACAGGACATGCTGGGATAAAACACTGAAGGATATCCTGTTTCAAGGAGGTGAAAGAAACAGAGCCTGGGCTGTTCTGGCCAGTTTCTCCTTTATCTCATTATGTCATATTCTCAGCATATTTTATAGTTATTCTTAAGAACTACAAGTGAGAAAAGGGGGGAGAATAGGTTGGCCCAAGCCACCCAGAGAACTGTCCTGCACAGCTGTGCTCCAGATTAATATAACCAATTGCCTTCTTAATGTCCCCATTTAGATGCCTAATAATCTGGCCAAAGCAGAGCTACTGACTCTGGCCACAAATTTGCTTCTCCATGAGCCTTTCCTTATCTTAGGAAACGACACCATCATCCAACCAGTTGCTCAAGTCAAAAACCTAGAATAAATTCTTCATTCTTTCATTTTTTAACCCCCTCACTGTTGGCTGGACTTCTAAAATAATCTCCATTTTAACCACTTCTCACATCTCCATTACTATAAGCCTAGTCTGAGTTACCATCATCTTTTATCTAAAGTCTAGATTCACCTAGCCTATATTCTGGACTGCTATAATAGCTTCCTGATGGATTTCTCAGTCTCTACTCTTGACTCCCAATGCCCATCCTTTCCACACTCCAGAAAATCAGAATCATCTTTCTAAAGGATAAATCAGGTTATGTCACTCCCTTTCTTAAAATTGTCCAATGGCTCCCCACATCAGCAATCATCTTAGTCAGTTTGGCTGCTACAACAAAAATACCATAGACTGGGTGCCTCAAACAACATTTATTTCTCACAGCTCTGGGTGGTAAGGCTGGGAAGTCCAAGATCGAGAAGTTAGTAGATTCAGTGTTGGTGAAGACTCACTTCTTGGTTCATAGATAGCCATCTTCTAACTGTCCTCACATGGCAGAAAGGTCAAGGGAGCTCTTTGGACTCTCTTTTGCAAAGGTACTAATCCCATTCACATCCATGAGGGCTCCATCCTCATGTCCTAGTCACCTCCCAAAGTCCCCACCTCCAAATACCATCACATAGGGATTAGATTTCAAATGAATTTGGGAGGGACACAGTCTATTGCAGCCATAATACAAATAAATAAATAAATAAATCACTCCATGTTATGGCCTAAAAAGCCTTATATCTGCTTATTTGTCAGATCTCCCTTTTTCCATTATCCAGTCACAATAGCCTAATTTTCTGGTCCTTAACTCCTGAGTCAGGAACTTTGAGTTTGTTTTCCCCCATATCTTTTTGCAGTTGTTTTCTCATCATTCAGATCTCAATTCAAATGTCTATCTCTTCACAGAGAGGTTTCCCTAACCATCTCAGGAAATAGCACTCCCTACTCATAAAATTCATATCATACTATGTTATTATGGCTTCACTATACATTTATCAGCATCAGATATTTAATGGCTTTATTGCTGTGTCCTCCTTACCAGTATGAAAATCCTGAGGGCAGGGATTATTTCTATGTCTTACTGGTAACTATGTCCTTAGTATCCGTAACAGTGTTTGGTATATAACACATACCAAATAAATGTTATCAACTGACTTGACTCTTCCAAGGAAGCTACCTCTTTCTCAGTCTGTGACTTGACAGAAGCATACATATACGTTTAAAAATAATTTTGCCCAGGCTTGGTGGCTCACGCCTGTAATCCTAGCACTCTGGGAGGCTGAGGTAGGAGGATTGCTTGAGTCCAGGAGTATGAGGTTGCAGTGAGCTATGATGACACCACTGCACTCTAGCCAGGGCGACAAAGGGAGACTCTGTCTCAAACAATAATAATTATTTTGTATTCATTGTATCATTACAACTTAAAGTTGCCCTCAGACAGTAAAGAAAAATCCTGTCATAATACAACAGACGTTTACAATATTAGACTATTTTAAGGCTTCATTATGTACATATCTTTTATTTATTCTATTTATATCCAGTATAAGCTTTCTGATTTCTTATGTAGTTACCTGAGTTCTGTAATAAAAATATTAACTTGTAAATTTCTTGGAATTCTGGTATGAATAAATGCAATGAGTTTTTAACAAGTATTGCATTTTCTTTCCTTTTCTTTCTTCCTTTGTTTCTTTTCTTTCCTTCCTCTCTCTCTCTCTCTCTCTCTCTCTCTCTCTCTCTCTCTCTCTCTCTCTCTCTTTCAACACAGTTTCCCTCTGTCATCCTGGCTAGAGTGCAATGGCATAATCATAGCTCACCACAACCTCATACTCCTGGGCTTAAGCGATCCTCCTGCCTCAGCCTCCCAAGTAGCTGGGACTGCAAGTGCGTGCCACCACGCCCAGCTAATTTTTGTATTTTTTGTAGAGATGGGGTCTTGCTCAGTTTGGTCTTGAACTCCTGGCTTCAAGCAATCCTCCCGCCTCAATCTCCCCAAGTGCTAGGATTACAAGCGTGAGCCACTGCACCTAGCCCATTTTCTTAAAAATTTATTGTGCTAAGCTCTGAAATAAACTTTACAACAGATTTTTGAGAAATAAAACCAAACATACCTCTTGTCAATGGCCTCCTAAATTTATGGTCAATAACTCCTGCATGACGGTTTTCATCTTGATATAAACATGAAGGGATTCGAAGTGATAAAGCATCTCTGCAAAACTTCTTTCTAACTACATCCTACGTAAGAAAGATAATAAAATATTTTAACATATATTATTTATCAATATTCAGAATATTAAAATGTTCTATTCTTTTAAACTTACACTATATTTCTTACAAATTGAGGGTTTTTGGCAATCCTGCATGGAAAAAAGTCTATCAGCAGCATTTTTTCAATAGCATGTACTTACTTCATGTCTCTGTGTCATATTTTGGTAATCATCTCAACACTACAAAGTTTTTCAATATTATTGTATCTGTTATGGTGATCAGTGATCAGTGATCTTTCATGTTACTATTGTAATTGTTTTGGGGCATATATAAGATGGTGAACTTAATTGATAAATGTGTGTGGTTTGACAAAACAGCCTTCTATTGGAAGAAGATGCCATCTAGGACTTTCATAGCTAGAGAGAAGTTGATGCCCAGCTTCAAAGCTTCAAAGAATAGGCTGACTATTTTGTTAGGGGCTAATGAAGCTGGTGACTTTAAGTTGAAGCCAATGCTCACTTACCATTCCAAAAATCCTAGGGCCCTGAAGAATTATGTTAAATATACTCTGTATGTGCAGAACAAACGTGAAAGAAAAAATACTGGATAACAATTCATCTGTTTACATCATGATTTATTGAACATTTTAAGCCCATTATTGAGACATACTGCTTAGGAAAAAAGATTCCTTTCAAAATATCAATGCTCATTGACAACACACCTGCTCACCCAAGAGAACTGATGGAATGTGTACAAGGACATGAATGTTGTTTTCATATCTGCTAACACAACATTCATTCTGTAGTCCATGGAGCAAAGAGTCATTTCAACTTTGAAGTCCTATTATTTAACAGATACAATTTATAAGGCCACAGCTATCACAGATAGTGACTCCTCTGATGGATCTAGGCAAAGTAAATTGAAAACCTTCTGGAAAGGATTCACCATTCTAGATGCCATTAAGAACATTCATGATTCATGAGAGGAGGTAAAAAATATCAACATTAACAGGAGTTTTGAAGAAGTTGATTCCATCCCTCATGGATGATTTTGAGAGGTTCAAGACTTCATGAAGGAAGTAACTGCAGAGGTGACGGAAATAGCAAGCAAACTAGAATTAGAAGTGAAGCCTGAAGATGTGACTCAATTGTTCTAAGTTCATGATTTAAATGAATGAGGAGCTGCTTCTTATGGATGAGGAAAGAAAGTGGTTTCTTGAGATAGAATCTACTCCAGGTGAAGATATTGTGAACATTATTGTAAAGACAACGGATTTATAGATTATTACATAAACTTAGTTGATAAAGTAGTGGCAGGGTTTGAGAGGATTGACTACAATTTTAAAAGAAGTCCTGTGGATAAAATGGCATCAAAAAACATCACATATTACAGAGAAATCTTTTGTGAAAGGAAGCGTCAATTGATGTGGCAAATCTCTTTGCTGTCTTTTTTTAAGAAATTGCCACAGCCACCTCAATCCTCAGCAATCATCACTCTCTGATCAGTCAGCAGCTGTCAACACTGAGGCAAGATGCTCCATCAGTAAAAAGATTATAATTGCCTGAAGGTGCATATGTTCCTTAGCATTTTTTAGCAATAAAGTATTTTTGATTAAGGTATGCACATTGTTATTTTAGACATAATGCTATTACACACTTAATAGACCACATTATAGTGTAAACATAGCTTTTATATGCACTGGGAAACCAAAAATTTTATGTGACTTGCTTATTGCAGTATTTGCTTTATTGTGGTGGTCTGGAACTGAACCCACAATTATCTCTAAGGTATGCCTGTATCTGATAACACAGAACCACATAACTGAGAAAGTCAAGGTCTCTAGTAATATCAGTAATAGTTTAATGTATTTTCCTACAGATTTTTTTCTCTGGGTTAGGCTAAAATGTGTGTGTGTATGGTCTTGACAAAAAATGAGATCATATTATTTATATATTTAGCAATGTGCTTTTTTTCACTAAATCATATGATGTGGCTGTCATAACTTTTGCTGTCTATGTCTGCATTATTTCAGTTGTTACAAACAGTAAATATACTTCTAATTAAAAAATATATCTAATAAATACAACAGTTTCTTTCAAGGAATGTTAAGTCAGTTAAATACATTTGTAAATCAAAGTTTTCTCTAATTTGGCTCTGCCTTTACTTTCCAATTTTATATCCCATTACTCTAACTTGTCTCTTCACTACCACCCTCAACATTTGGCAGTCATTTACATCATGGTCTACAGCATACCTCTGAAAACGCCCTGCTATTTTTCTGTATCAAAATCCTACTCATGTTTCAAGGACCATCTTAAGCAATAGCTCTTCTAAGACACCTTGCCCCAGTGACTGTACCTTCCCATAGAGTTCATTATTCTATGTATTTGGACAAATGATAGTTTCTTGCATTATTTCCCAAGACTTTTATGTTTGTTGAAGGTGTTATAACATATTAACTAAGAAGTTCTCATTCTCCAAGAATAAACAGTAAAGAGAAAAAGGTCACTTAACATAATTTATATTAAATGAGGACCAAAGATTCATAGTAAATAGGAAAAAAAAAAGTGGTTAGTATTTTATCTAAAAAATGAATTAGAATTATAAAAAGTTAGTTTTAGATACAACAAAATTTTGTTTATAATTAGCTTATAATCATAATTACTTTTTTGGTCATAATTTAGTCATAATTTTCCCACAAAATGTTTTATATGATGATATGCATGATATTAGGTCACTACTTTACCTTTGATCATGAAAAATATATTTTAGAAAATATTTGAGGATTTTCCAAAGCCTTCTCTGACTCTGTCAATATTCACACTGTTCTCTTCCTCTTGTCTATTAACTGATCTAATTTTGCAAGATCTTCATTTGATAATAGTTTTACTTGTTATTTGAATGGTTCTTCAATACTGTTTTCATAAATTTTACAAAGTCCTACATATTTTGCAAGATTTGTCATTAATCAGTATCATATTTGTATTATATCATAGGGTGTGATATACCAGCAAGAAACTAAGATACTTGGGCAAAAGTTAAGCTTGAGAATGTCTGAGTACAGACAAATTTTGCAAGTGAACACTGTATTCATAAATATGTTTGTATTACAATGACTTTTGATTGTCTACCATGTTTATCTCATAACTGCACATTTGCTTCCTTCCCTCCATTATGAGGGAATAATAAAACCTGAAAATGCCTGTTTGTCTTTCTTATTTCTTGTGAAATGTAACACAGTTTTAGTTATATTGGAGTAATTTTTTTCCCCTGGCAGATGGGGTCAATGTTACAAAGAAAACGAAAATTTGTCAACTAAGATCATTAAGAACAATGAACTGTTATGTGACAACTATTTTACTTAGTTTTTTAAGTGTGCCTGGACTTGAATCTTAGCTCTGACATTTATTTTTATTTTATTTATTTTTATATTGCGTTTATTTATTTCTGAAGGACTTATGTGATTTTTTATGTCATTTTATTACATTTTTTAAAATTTCAGCATATTATGGGGGTACAAATGTATAAAATCTATTAAACTCTGGACACTAGTCTCCTACCCTGTAAAACTGTAAAGCCTGTATAATTATAGTATTTACCTTGTGGAGTACTTATGATGATCAAATGATATAATCCATCATGTACATAGAGCAAAGTATAATATCTGGCCGTTAGTAAGTATTCAACACATGCTGTTAATGTTATCTTATCATAAAGATAACTAGAATTGCTTTTTCTCTACTCCTTTCAAGAAAAATCAAGAAAGACTTTTAATAAAACCAACCCAAACTTGCCAAGAGTTTCAAGTTTTTTCTCCTGACAACTTTAGATTCATTTTAATTGTTTGATTTTGTTTAATTATTTTAACTTAATAATTTCCTTCCCAAAGTGGCATTTTTAAGGTATATTAAATGTGGAAAGTAATTTTAAATGAATCTATAAGTAATAAGACGAAGGATCAATCTCAAGATTATGGCAAAACTATCATATATAGGTTTAACATCCCTAATTCAAAAATTTAAAATCCAAAATGCTACAAAATCTTAAGCTTTTTGAGCACCAACATAATGCCACATAGGCTAACATAGTGTGACCTTTGCTTTGTGATAGTTCAGTGTACATACTTTGTTTCATGCACAAAAATATTAAAAATATTATATAAAATTACTTTCAGTCTATGTGTATAAGGCATATATGAAACATCAGTGAATTACGTGTTTAGAATTGGGTCCTATCCCTAAGACATCTCATTATTCATATGTAAATATTCCAAAATAAAAAAAAATCCAAAATCTGAAATACTTCTGGTCCCAAGCATTTTGGATAATGGATACTCAACCTGTTTTGAATTCAAATAACACTTTTTATATCATAATTCTTAGTAAATAGGTAGTAAGCCAGTAATACTTTACCTCATATAAATAGTCTATTGCACAATATTTCAATGCTGAAAACATATCTTCTTTCTTTGAAAGAAGTCCAAATTTCAACACCTGGAAATATAAAAATTAAAATTAAATGTTTGGCAAAATAGCAAAGCCAAGAGCAGAATATCTCTCTTAGTCACAAAACTTTGGTTAGCTCATCTTTTGAAAGGCTCTGAATGATAAAAATTGATAAAAATAACATATTACTATGATTTTCAATCTAAAATGAAAGCAATGTATATTGGTATAAAGTTGTTTGTATGTTTTCTCATATTGTTTAAACCACACAATTGTTCACTGGTGGGTTGAAGTACATTTAATGTGATCACTTTTTGCAGAAGATGGAGTTCCTAAGACTGGCAGAGTAGTATTCTCAGAATAACTATCTTTCTCAAGTGGTCTTGAAATTGCATATCCAAGGGCAGAATCCCGTGCTGAAGCAGTGGAGGATTTCAGAAATCGGGAAACTATTTGGGAAACTATTTCTATTCTCTTACTTAGAAAGTATAATAAGAAGTCTAAAGTTCAAATTTCCCGGTGGCTAGTTCATTTGGAAACTTACTCACACATAGGTGACTGTGAATCTTGCGGCTGGCTTCCCATCTCTTCCCACCCAACCTAAGGCGTCAGGAGCTCTCTCCCCTTCCTCCCTCCCTCCCATAAAAACCACACTTTTAATAGTAAAATCGCAGAGGAAGCGAGGTTCATATATTTTCTCAGATTGTTTATCCTTACAACTTCTAGTTGCTGGGTTGAAATCCTCTGGCCTTTCTAGGGCCCTTCACACCCTCTCTTCTCACGTAATTAGCTTAGGTGGACGCTGGTTCTGGGTCTTGCCCACACAGGGCTGCATCGGCGGGGCCTCAGAGATGTGTTTTCCAGAAATGTCTGAGCTGCCATACTTTGGCCCCATACCGAACTTTTTCCCCCCTCAGCTCAAGAACTTTTTCCCTCCCTCCTTTTACCAGCCTCTCAGGGCTTTTACCTGAGGTAAAATCGCCTCCTACAGGTCTGACCTGGGGAAAATCTCGCCTGCTACTCACGTGACTGCTGGGCCTGAACTCCCGGCGTCTATTGGCCAGCGCAGGCCCCGCCCCCCGCCCGGCCCACCTCTCAGGCTGCGCCAGAGCACTTCCGTCTGCAGTTGGCCACGGCGCACCCTGCGCCACGGGGACTCGAGGGCACAGCCCCGGTCAGCGCCTGAGGTCTTCCGGGGTGAGCAAAACCTTCATAGCACAGGGCGGAGGGTGAAGGCGAAAAAAGCGGCCGGAAGCGAGAGGAGCCAGTATGAAGGGTCGAGAAGACCCGGCAAAGGAGTCTGGGCTTCTTTGAGAGTGGCGGCTCCCATGTTAGTCCTGGCAAAAAGCAATAGGGCTAGAGGGAGGGCAAGGGCAGAAGCGTCCCAAAAGTAAAACTGAGAGGATTTAGCAATCAAACAGATTCCGGGAAGGAAGAAAGCAAAAGGGAGGGGACAAGCACGCATCAGGTGTCTGGCAAGGGCTTGGTCATGCCTTGATAGGGGAAGAACATTTGAGGAGGGGTAGGAAAATAATAAGTTTGAACTGGGATATATGGATTTTATACCTTGACTGACAGCCACTCCCTTACACACATACATACACACACACGCATATATTTAAGAATCACTAGACTCAGCTAATGAGGAAGAACTGTCCTTTTATCTGTATTTCTTAACTTCTGTCTTCTTTCCCATCACATGGCTTGGCATTAAACTCCTTCCCAGAAGACTGCAAGAAGTAACATGCGTATATTGATCTTACTAACACATGGGTGTCCTTCGAGTTGTTTGTTGAAATACTAATTGTGAATCGTCAGTGGATAAGTCACATTATTTTCTTAAGTTCCCTCCTTTATTCTATTTTGTACAGGTTTGTGCAGTTTGCTTCAGTTATATGGATTTAAGATTTGGCAATAATAAATTTTAAAGATGTTCATCTGGCACTGAGGTACATTAATTATTCTGTATTCTTAGATGTGTGCCTTTTTATTAAAACCAATTCTAAATTAAATAACTTTTTAAAAGTTACAAAAATAACATGCTTGCATTCACCGTAACCAGTAAAGCCATCCAAAGATGTATACAGAAAAAATAATCTCCATTCCCACTCCAACTCCCAGGTAACCAATATCAACGATCTAGGTTGTATCTTTTCACACCTTCTTGTTCATACAAATCTGTATAGAAATGTATACACAAAGTAGGTTGGCTAATTATATAAAAATGGGTAACTTACTTTCCTCACTAAATAATATATCATGAACAACCTTCCTGGTCAGAATATATAGATCTAATCCATTTTTTTTTTTAGCAACTGCATAATACTTCATAGTAAGAATGTGCCATAATTTATCCAAACTTTCCACTACTGAGGGATTAACAGATTGTTTCCAGTTTTTCACCTTGGCAAATAATGCCACAATAAGAATCCTCAGACATATGCTCTTTAATAATTTTTATGCCATAGGTTTATCTTAATTTGCTGGCTCAGATTATAAGAGCATTTCAAATTTAATAGATATTGCCAATCTACCTTCTAAAAATTTATAGCAATTTACATTAAAAATGCTGAGAGGGATCATTTTCCTGAATACTCAACAGTTCTGAATATATTGCCTGTAAGAAGTTTTTGCCAGTCTGATGCATGAAAAATACTGTCTTGTTTTAATTTGCACTTCTTTGATTACTGCTGAGATTAAGGATGGTTTAGGTGTTTGTGAGCATTTTAGATTTCTTCTTTTATGAATTTTCTGATTATCTGCTTGTGTATATGTGTATGCATGTATGTATATTTGTGTGTGTAAAAGATCGGGCAATTTTTCTATTGGGTAGGTTGTCTTTTTGAAAAACTTGTATATAGATGTATTAGTTAAAATCAAGTTTGGCTGTATAAGTACAGGAAAATTCCAATTCCAAAATAATATAAAATTTATTTCTCTTTCATGTAAATGAAGGCCAGAGGTATGAGGTTCAGGACTGATATGGCAGTTCTGCCCCATAAAGTTCTTAGGGACTTACCTTCTTCTAGCTCATTACTCTGATATTTCTATGTTGTGGTCCTTGTTCTCATGGTCTCAGGTAGCAGTATCTACGTTTCAAGCAGCAGGATGGAGGAAGGAATAAAAAAGAGGAGAAGTCAAAGACACAATGTCTCTTTATATATCTGTAATTTAAATTGTGAAATATAATGTTCATATGTAACAGTGCATACCACAATGTATAGTTCTAGAAATTACAAAGGAACATCCATGGAACCTCCACTCAAGAAACAGAGCATTGCAAGAATTCCAGAAGCCCTCTGTTCCTTTTCTAATCACAACTCTTCCAAGAGGAAATCTCCTCCTAGACCTAGAGATTACTATAATCCTGACTTTATAGTAATCACTGCCTTGCTTTTCTTTAAAGTGTTTCACCCAAGTATGCATTTCTAGATGACATAGTTTGCCTATTTTTGCATCTTGTTGTATGTGTTATTTTGGTTCTTGCTTTTTCTATTCAGTGGATGTGGTTGTGTGTATATATGTTAATTCAATCTCACTGCTGAATAGTGTTCTCTTGTATAAATATACTTCAATTTATCCATTCTACTGTTGATGGACCTTTGTATTTTTTTATTTTGATTTTTTTTTAATTTCAGCATATTATGGGGGATCTTTGTATTATTACAATTTTTGACTATCAGAAATAATGTTGCATGTTAATGTGCTGTACATGTATGTTAGTACACATATATGTTTCTCTAGAATATAAATTAGGAAAAATTTCAGGATTGTTTAGTATGCATATCTTCAGATATATTGAATAATGCCAAACTGTTTTCCAAAGTGATTGTACCAATTTGTACTCTCATTAGCAATGTTTCAGAATTCTTGTTACTCTGTATCCTCACCAACCCTTAGTAATTTCATACTTTTAAATTTTGAGATCTGGTAGATATCCAGTTGTCTGTTAAGAAAGTTTGCCATAAGCTGTCACATGACTCTTCTGCTTACATGTCATTTGCCAGGCCCTAGTCCCATGGTCACAGCTGCAACAAAGCCTAGAAGATACAGTGTTTGTTCTGGACAGTCATATGCATAGTCACAAACTAGAGATTCTGTTATTAATCTAAGAAGGAAAGAACAGATACTGGGAAATATATAGCAATCTCTGCTATATTAAAGATAATACTTTCTAAAAAGCTAAATTTTATTTAGTATTTACTATGTGCCAAGCACTATTCTAAACACTTTACAACAACTTATAAACTAGATAAGTTAACAAATATTACAACTTACAGTTTATAGAGCAGAAAACTGGGACATTGAGAACATAAGTCTATTGCCCAAGATTAGTTAGGAAGTATGAGACAGAATTACAAACCCAGGCAATCTAGCTTCAGAACCCAAGCTCTTAACCAAGCCATACACTCTCTAAAAGGAATATTTGCACTTGGTCTGCCATGTGTTTTGGAAATATATTCTTCCAGTTTATCTTTGTGAATTTCTAAAGGTAGTTTTATTTATATATTACAGGGAATTTTAGCATACCTAAATTGTCTGGTTTTTTTCCCAGTAGATAAAGTTTCTGCATCATTATTTCTAAAATTTCATATATGAATAGAATGTTAGAACAATAGCTTTTCCCTATAAATTTTAATTCATTTTTTGTACCATTATTCTTTTGAATCTAAATGGAAATAAAACAAGTATGGACAAACTCTTGAAAATAAACTAAGCTGAAGATCCATAAGGGAAGAGGGAAAAACCCTCTACTGTCCAGATCAATTCCACACATTTGTGGAACTCTCATAATGATATTAAACTTCATTGTGTATTCACATGCTGTGCCGTTAAGGCCATTACTACTATGTTTATTTGTTTTTTTTTTTTTTTTTTTTTGAGACAGAGTGCCGTGGCATCAGCCTAGCTCACAGAAACCTCAAACTCCTGGGCTCAAACAATCCTTCTGCCTCAGCCTCCCAAGTAGCTGGGACTACAGGCATGCGCCACCATGCCCAGCTAATTTTTTCTACATATTTTTACTTGGCCAATTAATTTCTTTCTATTTTTAGTAGAGACGGGGCCTCACTCTTGCTCAGGCTGATTTCAAACTCCTGACCTTGAGCGATCCGCCCTCCTCAGCCTCCCAGAGTGCTAGGATTACAGGCGTGAGCCACCGTGCCCGGCCTCATTACTACTATGTTTAATTTTTATTGAGAACATACTTTGTGCCAGGCACAATACTGGGCACTCACTATGAAAAAAATAAGGAAAACAAATCTTTGCCTTTAAGAATCTCACAAATTCTTGTCTAAAGTTGCTCTTACTTTTCATTTCTTCAGGCAGTTCTAAACACTGCTTCCAGGATGATATTTCTAAAACAGGTAACTGAGAATATTATTCCTCAGCTCGAATTCTTTCAGCGTTCTGTCACCTACAAGATAAAATCTGAAATCCTTAGCATGGAACAACTGTCCACTCAGCCCCATTTACTGTAGAACCCTGAACCACTGGCCATTCTCTGAACATCTCTGAGGTTTTCTCACTCCTAAGTCTTTGTTCTTACTATTTTACTTGGTATTCTGATCTCATGTTGAAACCCTATTTATTCTGTAAGTTTCAATTCAAATGTTTCCTTCTCCCACTGAGAATTAGTTGTTACCTTTTGCCATTGCTACAATTTTTGTCAATATCCCACTTTGGACAGGGTTCATGCTTTGCATTATAATTGTTTGTTTATGTCTGCCTTCCCCACCAGATTGCAATCTTCTTGAGGTCATGGGCCATCGACCATGTCTTAATTATCCTTAAAACTTTAGTAACTAGCACAATGCCATATCCAGAGTAAGCACTGAGATGAATATTTAATTTAATTCACTTCTTAAAATCTGGAACTAGGTTATTTTGAAATAATGACTATCATTTTTTTGCATTTTCTATTAAATGTAGATTTTCAGTATTTTTGGAAGAGGACTAATGAGCATGAATTATTACACACACACACACACACACACACACCCCAAAGTAAACATGGTATGAATATAGCAGATATTCAGCTTGAGATAATTGCAAATCTACTCAAACCAGATCATGCAGAAAATCTGGATATGTGGAATGAAAAGAATATTGCATAAATGTGTTGCATAAGTAACTTATTGTCTTCTGGCTGCTAATTTATAGGTGTAGCCTCACATACTATCTGTTGATCATCATTAAGGGACTGTTTTGCATCAATGGATTGAGAATGAACATTTTGGCACACATATTCACTCTAATTAAACTAGATAATTACTGATGCAAAGGAGCTGTGGTAGCATCAGCATGTAAAGAAATTTTTGCAAATACAGAAGAGAAGCCTAAGATTTCGTTTTCATGTGGTTTACCTTTTTTCAAATGCAAGAAGACAAATGTTACTGTAACCTACTTTTGCAATATTAACCTCTGTAAACGCTATTACTTCTCTCTGTCCCACATGTTCAGCCCCTCAACATTTTTCTGATTATGGACCATTTCACATCTTACATGCCTATTGAATCTTTTGTGCACATTAAAAAGTAGGCTAAGATTCTGGCCAAGATAAAAACTTTATCTGTGCTTAGACTTGACTCTCTAACCCAGTAGAAACAGTGATAATTGGGTCACCATTTACTTGGGGAAAATGGAATGGCTAACTCTACACTTTAACATTTCCTTGGATAACATTTCTAAAACTTCTCACATTTTATGGTCCATTAAATTAAAACAATTTGCCCAAAATTACCAGATCTAGAACTCAGGTCTTCTGACTTCTACCCTACGAGATGTAGTTGTTCATTCATTGATTCATTCATCAATTATCATCACCATTATTATTTTTTTAGAGATGGGGTCTTGCCACGTTGCCCAGGTTGAAGTACAGTGGCTATTCACTGCTGCTATCAGAGTGCACTGAAGCCTCAAACTCCTGGCCTCAAGTGATACTTCCACCTCAGCCTCTCAAGTATCTGGAACTATAGGTATGTGTGCCACGTTGCCCAGCCTGTCAATTATTTTTAAGCACATACTATGTGCAAGGGACTATGCTATTTGAGGCGAGCAAATGGATTCTACTCTTTCAATGTGATAAGGAAAATAAGACATGTACAAAGTAACTATTATTCTCTGAGGAAATTAACGTCACAAGAGTATGGGAGTATAAAAATAGAAATAATTCTTTATTATTTCAACAAATAAGTTTTAGAGATGCCAAAGAACAATCGATTAGATAACTCATTTAGATATTTCACCAGATTAACCACACCTATGGGAAATATAGCTATTTGGACCACCAAAAGCCATAACATAGCACCATTATGTACTTAATGGAAAATGAACCAACTTGCAAAATAAATAACATCCAAAGGTCCAAATTTGCAAATTTGAGCTAGAATAAGTTATCCAGGGTAGCCAACATCATCCTTATAAAATGTAGAAAAACTATTAGTTCTCTTTTTTTCTCCAAAAGAATTCTTAATGTTGTATCCTCAATTGCTTTTATGTCTCACATGTAAAAATGGAGGAGATGGGGCATTGTACTAAATTTAGGAAGAAGGATATTACGTTAATAATTCCACATGGGCCAGGTGCGGTGGCTCACGCCTGTAATCTTAGCACTCTGAGTGGCCGAGGTGGGAAGATTGCTTGAGCTCAGGAGTTCGAGACCAGCCTGAGCAAGAGCGAGACCCCATCTCTACTATAAATAGAAAGAAATCAGCCAAACAACTAACGGGCACGGTGGCACATGCCTGTAGTCCCAGCTACCTGGGAGGCTGAGGCAGGAGGATCACTTGAGCCCAGGAGTTTGAGGTTGCTGTGAGCTAGGCTGATGCCATGGCACTCTAGCCCAGGCAACAGAGTGAGACTCCGTCTCAAAAAAAATAAAAAAATAGAAAATAAAAAAATAATA
>CAUYRT010100379.1:0-52696 GCA_963574885.1 Lepilemur ruficaudatus | reverse complement strand
TTTTGGTGGTCTTGGGGGTGGGGGTTGTGTTTGGGTTTTTGGCGTGTGTGTGGGGTCGGGGTTTTTTGGGGGGTGTTGATGGTTTAATGATGGAGGGCTGGGGGGTTGGACCGGTGGGGGGGGGGGTGGATGGATGGGTGGGTAGATAGATGGGTAGGTGGCTAGATGGGTGGGTGGATGGATGAATGATGGATGGATGGGCGGTTGGACAGGTGGGCGGGTGGGTGGATAGATGGATGGATGATGAATGAGTGGATGGATAGATGGATAGATAGGTGGGCAGGTGGGTGGATAGATGGGTGGGTGGATGGATGGATAGATGGGCAGTGAATGGATGGGAGTGAGTGGATGGGTAGGTGGGTGAGTGGATGGGTGTGGGTGGATAGATGGCTAGACGGGCAGCTGCACAGGTGGGTGGGTGGACGGGTGCAGGTAGATAGAGGAGTAGGTGGATGGGCATGTTTTCCTTTGCTTCATTCTGCAACAGCATCAGAGGTTGTCTCAGGCCATCCCACTAGGATGCAAAAGAACAAATGTTTCCAAAAGAAAAAGGCAAGAAGCATTCTGGGTGCTGAACTGCAAGGAAATGAAACCCAAGGCTGGGCTGCTGCCTGCGGTCCCTGAGAGAGCCCAGGTGGCTCTTCCTGCCTGCAAGTGGCCACCTGCTGCACCCAGGGCTGTCCTGGCTTGGCACAACACCCCCACAGGGGGAGGATTCTCTCTTGGAACCTCCCACGCCTGCCTGCCTGTTACCAGCAGGACTCCAGCTGGTGGTGCCCAGGCCTGCTCTCCCCCCCCACCCCATCTCCATTTTCTGCCTCCCAACCAGAGGCCAGCTCTCCAGGCCTGCAGTGGCAGGGCCACCCTCACTACGGCCCCAGAAGGTCGGCGGGGGGTGCAGCTCTCTACTCGTCGGTGGCCAGGCACGTGTGCCTCCGCCTGGCTGTGTCAGAGTGCCAGCCTGCGTGTCCCTGCACATCCTTGTTCTTGGGCAGCCGTAGGCAGGCACGGGTGTACCCCAGCTCCCAGGAGGGGAGCTGCCAGGCAGGCCATGGCTTCTAGAAAGAACCCCCTCGAGTCGGATGGGGCCAGTGTGCTGGGCAGTGTCCTCGTCTCCACCTTGGGGACAGGAAGCAAGCTTGAAACGGGCTGGGGCGGAGCCAGGGGTGCCTGAAGGAGCAGAGGGGGTGGGGGGCCTTGTGTACATCCAGAAATCGGTGGGTATGTTGAGTTCAACCCCACGAAGCTGAGACCCTGTGTCCCGGGCATGGTGGATCCAAGCTTGAGGGATGGTCCCCCTCAGACCCGTGTCCATACTCCCTGCCCGACCTCTGACCTCAGCTGCCCACTGCGGGCACGCGCACACACACGCACAGACATGTGTGCACACGAGTCATCCCTAATCCGTGCTAGTCCTCCTCCGCACCCCCTGCCACCCCCAGGACTTCTCCAGCCTTGCGCTAGGGACGCCATCCTCTCTGCCTTCCTCACCATGCTCCCCCTGCAGTGGCTGCCCTGGCCCTGGGGTACAGCACAGCGCCCCACAGTGCCTGGACCTTGGCACAGGAGAGAAAGCCCCAAGCGAGAGCCAGCCCTTGGGGCACTGGGCCTCCCAGTCGGGGCAGGGGTCCTCATACCTCTGTGTGCTGCAGAAGTGCCAGGGGGCCCACACCAGGCCACCTGCTCCAGTCTCTGGGTGGGGCTCAGGACTCTGCCCCTTCCCCAGGCCCAGGTGGACAAGAGCTGGTGGGCAGGGGTTGGGGAGGCCCTGGCCAACTCCGCTTGCCCAGTGGAGTGTCTTCCCCAGCCCGGGGCTGAAGCTCTCCCCACCGTCCTATGGCCTAGTTCCTCCATCCACTGGATCAACAAACACACCCACTGACCAGCGCCATTGCAGCCAGGCGCCAGCCCCAGACGGAGATGAGTCAGCCAGCCGCGCCCTCCACCCCCACCCCCACCCCCACCCCCTGCACCAACTGCTGGGGGCCAGGAGAGCAAGGGGAGGCCCAAAACCCAGCACCATGGAGGGCAGGAAGCTTCCTGCTCTGAGGGTGGGGGAGAGGACAGGAGCGGTGTGGAGGGCTGGCCTGCCTCCAGGTGCATTCCAAGAATTGCTGAGTCCCTATCTAGGAGCGGCCACCATTCCCAGGCTGGAGGGTGTCCAAGAGCCGGTAAGCTCCCGCCTTGGCTGGCTCCCCTGGGCTCCTGGCACTCAGCACTGCTACCAGAAGCACTCCTGCCCAGGGGGCTGAGCCAAGGAGACTTCCGGCCGACACTGCTGGGCTGGGCAGGGGCTGCACACGCAGGGAGGGGACACCTCCAAGCCAGCAAGTGTGGGGTGCATCCCCACAGCCAGGGAGCACATGAGCTGCAAGAGGGCATGTGGTCGGCACCAGGGCAGAAGCTGCAGTGAGGCCAGGAGCCACCTGGCCCCAGGTCTGAAGGGCCTGCGTCCGGCGCCCCTCCATCTGCCGGTGGCCCTCTGTCACCAGCCCTGTCCCCATGGTCTGCGAACAGCAGGCCCTCGGGAGAGATTTGTCAAGACACAAATGAGTGGAGACACTCTCTCCACCTGTTCTCATCTGACCCTGGATACAACCTTTACAGTGTTTATTCTGTTACACAGATGGGGAAACTGAGGCTCAGCAGGGCCATGGCCCAGCCTATGGTCACACAGTGAGTGCTGCAGCAGGTCCTCAGGACAGGCCTGGTTGCCTCTTCCATCAGGCTGGGGCTCCAGAGAGGCCTCTTGCCTCTGCCCTCTGCCAAGCCACCCATGGCCCCTGGCCCCCAGGTGCATTCTGCCTCCTGTGAGCTCTGACTCAGAGTTAGACATCAGAAGGGACTTGAGGAGCTGGGGGCCTGGCTCTGTCATCCAGCCAAGCCAGAGCCTACCGTGGGGAGCGTGTGCGTGTGGGATGGTGGGAAGCCCACCAGGCGGGAAGACAGAGGAGGCAGGACAGGAAGGGGGTGGCAGAGAACACCTGCCCAACACCGCGCCCGCGCTGCTGGGAGGAGGGGCGGCTCCCAGGGATGCTGCCTCCACCACCAGCAAAGCGGGGCTGCCCAGAGCCCACCAGGCGCCCCCGCGGCGCGGGCGTGGGGAGGGCCGCGGGCGAAGGCGATGCAGACGCGCTCCTCTCGGAGGCACCCAAGCATGGGAACTCAGTCCGGCCGCGCGTTCCTGGGCACGGGGAGATGAGCCCGTCCCCCCGCCCGGTGCGTAGGCCCACGGGGGTGGGCGTCTCTGCGGGTGGGGCGGACGTGGAGGCCGCGGGCCGTGGAGAGCAGGGAAGGGGGACAGCGACAGCGGGCCGGGGTCGGGCCTGCTGCCAGGTCTCCGAGGCCCATCCCCCTCCCCGCCCACCGGGAGCCGGGCCAGCGGCCGGGAAGGGGCGGCTCGGGTATTTACCGGCGTGGGGCGATCCCGTGAAGCGACCCCGCGGCAGGCCAGAGTGGGCGGGGCCTACCTGGCGACCCCTCCCGGCCCCGCCCGCGCCCCACGTGGCTGCCGGCGGGCGGGGCCGGCGGGAGGAAGGGGCGGGGCCACTGCGCCCCGCGCCAGCCCAGCGCCCCAGTGCGAGCCCCGCGGAGCGCCGCAGTGGGCGCTGGCTGCCCGCAGCCCCTGGCCCGATCCGGCCTGAGCGCCAGCCACCCTCCGCCCTCCGGCCGCCGCCCCACCCGGTAAGTCCGCTGCCTGCGGGCCCACCAGGAGCCCGGGGAAAACTGAGTTCGAGACCAGGCTGGACGCGCTTGGGGCTGGGAGTGGGGCTCGGGGTAGCAGCGCTTGCGTGCTGGATGGCGACGAGCGGTACCGCAGCGCAGGGCGGCCTGGGCCCCAGTTCCTGGGCGGGGGCCCCAGGGCGCCCCTGGCTCCGCCGATCCTCGCGCCCCGTCTGGGACTGCGGCCCTGGAGCGGGGACGCCGCCCGCGCGCGCTGCCCTCAGGGTGGAGGGCCCAGGGTCGGCCAGCCTCCTCCTGACAGGCGGGACTTCCCCACCTCGCGGCTGCCACATCCTGACCGTGAATCAGCCACAGTTGGGAAAATAAACTTGAACTTCGGGTCCGCCGCAGAGTGGCACCCCTGGAGGCGCTCGCCCGTCTGCGGCCCCACCCTGGCTGCGTGGTTTCTAGCTGCCCACGCGCAGGTGGGCGCACACAGCGCCCCGGAACCCCCACTGGCAGGCTGGGGAGAATGAGCCCTTGTCACAGCTCTCTGTCCCTTCTGGGTGGGTTGGGAGGCCGTCCCTGTGCCCTCTCAGCCCCAGCTGTGAACCCTTTTCCTGGGGAGTGACCTCAGGAGTGACCATAACCTCAGGAGAGCCAGGGTGACCAGCTGTGTCTCTGACCAGTCCCTAGCCACACCTGGGGAGCACAGGCGTGGGGAAGGTGGTCTGTCTGGGCCTTCTAAGGCTCCGCCCTCCGGGGCTCCAGGCTGCACAGTGTGGGCCTCAGTGGTGACCACAGCAGTAGCACCTGCCCAGCTGGACACCAGGAGGCAGAGTGACAAAGATGGCTGTGACCCTGCCTGGCCAGGAACCAGGCACCCACCCAGAGGTCAGGCACACCCACACCGGAGCTGGAGCTGGGAAGTTCCCTTCCCAGGAGTCCCTGCGCCCAGCAGTGGGGCCTGGGCAGGATGCTTGCCTTCTTTGGGCCTCAGTTTCCACATCTGCACTCTTCGGGCTGAGGACAGTGGCTTGGGCATAGACCTGTTCCCTGCTGCCCTGCAATGGGGAAGGACCCGGAGCAAATGTCCTGAACCCCTCAGGGTGCCACACCAGGCTAGGGGCCTTTGGAGTGGGTGCGGCAGTCCCTGGTGCAGGTGTTGGCATGGGGCCCCAGGTGTGGGGTCTGAGCCCTCACATTGCCCAGCCCCCACCAGGGCAGCAGCAGCTTCCTGTTTAAACAACCAGGCTGGCACAGGAGACCTCTCCTGGGACCAGGTAGGAGCTGGCTGCTGCCTAGGCCCCACCTTCTCATCCCTCAAGAGTTCGAAGATCTGGACTGACGTGGGCAGCAGGCCGCAAAGGGGGTGTCCCTAGGGAGAAGGACTGAGGGGCTGCCTCCCGTGACCCATCCCAGTGGGCTGCCTGTCTAGGGTTCTGCTCCTCCCAGCGAGGCCTCCTGAACAGCAGAGTTAACCTTCAGGTGCGGCCCCCCCCACACTCTGTGGAGGTGCTGATGGCTGTCGGAGCTAATTGCACACACCTCACATGCTGGGACCCAGGAGCTCCTACTTTAAATAGACTCCGTTCAACTTCATCAGAGTGCAGTTGCTTTCCAGGCTGGAAAAGTTACCAGTTTTGTGCAGGCTGTGGGAGGGTGAGTGATTGCTGGATAATAACAGGGTGCGGCCCGTGGGTGCAGGCACGACTTGGCCGGCCAGCTCTGGCCGGGGTCGGTGGCCGTCCTCTGAAGCCAGCTAAGCCCTGGCTCTTTGCAGTGCCCAGAGGTCAAGTTCCTCATGGCCTGAGGGATGGGGCCTGATTGCTGCCTGGCCCCCTCCCCTACTTGGCCTTGCACACAGCAGGTGTCTAATAGGTGCATGGTTCATGGCCCAGTGGACACAGTGCACTGTGGAAAGCATACCACCTGGGCTAGGAAGTAGAGGCCACACCGCAGGATCCGGTTACTGCAGGGCTGGCCCCAGGAGCCACAGCAGAGCCAGGCTCAGGACACCCAGTGTGGAGGACAAGGAGGCTGATACCTACTGGGTATGAAGGAGGGAATGTGGAAGGGAGTGAGCTCCCTGTCACTGGAGATTGGAGCAGGGTCCCACCATGTGGCCTGTTAGGGAGACCCCCAGCCCTGCCAGCCCCACCCTAGTAAGGAGGGTCCTGCCCAGTCTGCCCTGAGTGCTGAGCCTGTGTGGGGTCTGCTCACACAGCACCCAGTGCATGGGGTGAGTTCCATGGTGGCCGCCAGGCCGGGAGAGCGGACTGGGCCTGTCCTCCCACCGGGGGCTCATCGCTTGTCCTCGCACAGCACCTCTCTGAGGCAGGGGGGCACAGCTCAGGGCGTCCTCTCTGAAGGGGTGTGTGGGCAAGGGCTGAGCCAGGGAGAAGAGCCAGCCTGCACCTTCCCGCACGTGACCTCTGACCTCTCCATCCCGGTGGGGGTGGGTCCTGCAAATGACATCCTTTTCACAGATGGGGAAACTGAGGCACGGAGCAGTTGGGTTATAGACTCAGTAATGTCCATCCTGACCAGAGGCGCTTATAAAACCCCTTTGTGTGTTGGTCTTCTTGCCCTCCCCCCAGTGAGACCCGGGGCACTTATTGGGGGTCAGGGTGAGGACGGGCCAGCCCCCGGAGAGCTGGAGGCCAGGGCTGTCCCTGCCCCCCCTCTGCCATCCCCACCACAGTGCTCACTCCGGGGGCCCTGGCAGGAGCCTCCGGAGGCTCCATCCTGGCCAAATGGCCTTTCCTGGGCCTCTGAGTGGGGCGGGCGGGCGGGCGGGTGCAGGCCCAGCCCAGGCACCTGCCCATGTGACTCGGAGCAGCCCACACAGACACACACTGGCCAGGGGCCCCCGTCCTGGGCCCTGCAGCCACAGTTCCTTGCAGCAGGGGGCCAGGTTGGGGAGGGCCCACAGCATGGTGGCAGACCAAAGCCAAGGCCCCTGTCCCAGCCCGCTCTGAGGACAGAACAGCCAAGGGCAAGGCCAGGGCCGCTTCCCGCTTCTCACTTCCGCCTGCCGCCTTTCCAAGCTGCACCCGCCACAGGAAGCCCAGGGAGGGGAGGGTCCGGGAGAAGGGCCAGGCGGGGCTCTCCTGAGCCTCTGTCCCTGAGCTCGCTCCCTTTGGGGATGGCGTGTGCACTCAGGAGGGGTGTGTGGGCGTGCCTGAGGCCTGGCTGGGCCCTGACGAGGGTCAAGGCCTCTGCAGGGTCAGGGGTGCCTCGGCAGGGCCCCCTTCATGTCTGCCACTGTTCTTTCCACCACCCCCTTCCCGTGAGCTGGACCCAGTCTGAGTACCCCAGTCCCAGGTGGGACAGGAGGGGCGGGGCACAGTCTGGAGGGCTGCCCTGCTGCCATGGCTGTGCCTGGGCCAGCCACGTGGTGAAGGCCGAGGTCTCCCTGGGCAGGGTGCGTGGCCAGCACTGCAGGGGCCTCAGGTGAAGTGCTGAATGGATGGGAGGCCAGGCAGGAGCCATGCTTGGGGAGGTGAGGTGGCCCCCAGCTTCTCATTTTGCAGATGTGCCACTGAGACCTCTCGTCAGAGCCTCCCATTGAGGCCGACCCAGAGAGGGGAGGGCCCCAGGCGGCCCAGCTGGACACCCAGCTCTGTGGTGGTCCCTCTGCATCTCTTCTAAGCCCCAGGCACCTGCTGTGCCCAGCTGGTGGCCCCAGCACACACAGTCCCAACAGACACTGGTGGGGCAGGGGCCTCCCCGTGCCTGAGCTATCCTGGCCATCGCCAGGCAGGGGTGGCCGTGGCTAGCTGTGTGAGGAGGGCTGGCATCTAAGGGGCCTCTGTCTGCCCATCTGTGCCTGTCCCAGGTCCTCTCAGACCCTGGGCTGTGTCCTTAGCTTGCACCTGCCTCCCCAACATCCCTGCCCCATCCCCGTCCTTACTCCAGGCACAGCAGCAGGGAGGCAGGTGTCTCCTTTGCACCCGGCCCCGTGGGGACAGCATGGGTGAGGGGCACTGCCTGTCCCCTTGCCTGTTTCTGCCTCCTGCATGTATAAACGTGAGTGGCCTGAGAAGAGGAGCCTCTTGGGGACACCCGCAGCCCTGCCCCTGCGCTCAGAGGGCCCAGGCTGTGGACATGGCGGCAGGGAAGTGTAGGGCTGCCTGCACAGCAAGGGCCCAGAGGGGGACCCCAGTGCAGGCAGTGCAGTCCATGCCAGGTTAGCCAACCCGGGTCAGAGCCACACATGCCTGGAGAACATCCTGGCCATTCTGCACAGGAGAAAACCGAGTCCGGGACGGCCCTGGCGTCCTGCCCCGCCCTGGCCCTAGCGGTGGCCCCTGGCCGTGCTGGGTGCATACTCGGCCTCTCGCCCAATCTCAATCTGCCTTTGTTCTCCCTGCTTCTCGAAAAACAGCTGCGGGGACACGGGCTGGGGTCAGGGCCCTGGGGGCCTGGCATGAGGGCGGGCAGCCCGCCCTCCTGTCGTGAGCTTGGGCAGAGTGGGGGCTGCACGCCTTGAGGCCCCCACAGGTACACGGCCAGCAGGACCGGAGTGAGGACAGGCCTGGACACGGCCCAGGTCAGGACAGGCTTTCTCTAAGGACAGCAGAGGGCCAGGATGGACACCGCCTCCTGCAGGTGGCATCTGTGGCCAGGCGCTGGGGCCTGCGGTCGACCAGCCCAGGTTCGTAACCTGCCTGTCACCCGCGGCTGGCAAGTGGCTTTGCCTCCCCCATCCTAATCACAGATCTGCACACACTACCCGTGTCGCCGCAGGTGCTGGGCAGGCCCTGTGCTCAGGAAGTGGCCTGAGGGCAGCGGCTGTCATTGTCCTGCTCGGTGCCTCTGCCTGGGCCCCCAGACTCCAGAGCCCCAGAGTGTCACATGTGGCCAGGACCTCAGGGACACCCGTCGCCCTGCTCTCTGCAGCCCAGGAGATGGGAACCCAGAGGACTTCTGGTGACTACAGTCCCTGTGCACCCTGGCGCAGGTGGAAGTGAAAGCCTGGCCTCCTGGCAAGGCTGCCTGCACGTTTCCTGTTCTCCCCTGAGCCGCCCCAGCCCGTGCGCTGATGCCCACTTCCGCAGACCCCCTCGCCGGCCGCCCCAGCAGGCACTTCCTGCCCGCCACGTCCGCCCACGGGGCTCCCGGCTCCCGTTCCTCACCCCAAGAGTGGAGTCAGCAGAGGACACACTTGCCCCTGGCCCGTGCCGGCCGTCTGTCCAGGTCCTGAGGACACAGCCAGGCTGACACTGGCCAGAGTGCCATGCGGGGCACCCGGCTCTGCCCCCCTTCCCCAGTGACCTGAGTGCTCCGAGCCCAGGCGCCTGGTGAGATGCTGCTGGTGGTTTCCAGGCACTTGGTGCTTTTGCCACAGTGCGGCCGCTTCCCGTCTGTTTTCTGACTTATTTCACTGTGGCCACCCCTCCCAGGGGCCTTCTGTCCTGCTGCTGGACCCCACGGGGGTCGGCTGGGGGCCTCCTTGTGTGCGTGGTGGTGGGGTATCAGTGTGGGCTGGGAAGCAGGGGCCTCGCACTGCGTCCTGAACTCAGGTGGCGGGGTGGTAGGGGGTGCCGGAGTGCTCCTTGGAGGTAAGGCAGGCCAGGGGACAGTGAGGAGACGGCCACCCGCCCCGGCCCTGCACGCTCCATGCCTCTGGACGGGTGGTCCGTGGGTGGACACTCATTCTCACCCCACACTGAGGCACAGCCCCCTCCCTGAGATTGGCCCACAGTAGGAGGCCCAGCCTGGCGAGGAAGATGCCACCGTGGATAGGACAAGCTCGGCTCCGGGGCCTCCCCCGCTCCGCACAGCCTGGGCTACCCCAGGAGCCGCGAGGAGCGCGTGCTGTTCTGGGGATCCAAGTGTTGCCAGGCAGTGGAAAAATTTGGGCTCTTGGAGGAGCTAAAAATACCATGTGGCAGCCCCTGCCTCCCGGTTCCGGAATCCCTCTCCTGCCATTTTGCCCGCCCACCCCCTGGAAGACAAGCTCCCTCCTCGCTCCCCGCCCTGCTGGCCCCGGCCCAGAGGCTCCCCGCCCTGCAATGACGCTGGCTGGGCCACCCCGAAGCTGCTGTCTTGCCGTGGCCCCCTTGGGTGCGGGGACCCAGCCAGTGTCCGACCCACCCCCCCACCCCCCGGGTCCCCAGGGCCCCTGGGCCCAGGCAGTCTTACAGCCTAACAGGGACGGAGCCCCAGAAGGCAGCACCCGAGGTGCCGGGCTCCAGGCTCTGCATCTTGCTCCTTGTGGGAACCGGGACCCTGGGGCGACCACCTTACCTAACATAGGTGGTGCATGGGGGGACAGCTGCCCAAGGCAGATCCGGAACGTGTCACTGGGGCCTCTGGGCCCAGTGGAGCTGGCTGAGGGACTGGACAGAGGGCCAGACCCTGGGCACCAGCTCCCGGAGGCCAGTGACCATCAGTCTTGCTGTATGGATGTGAGAGCTGGGCCCGGGGGCCTACGCGGGCACTCAGGCCCCGCAAGCCAGGATTCGGACATGGGCACACTAACCCCCAGTCCGGCCGTGGACCCCCATGCAGAGGCCCCTGCAACTGTGCACAGCCCTGTGCCCGGGGCCCACCAGGAACCCACCTTCCCTGGCTCAGTGTCTCTGCCTGCACGGTGGGGGCTGGGCAGGTGGTCTCTGAGGTCTGGTGGGGGCCAGCTTTGGCCCTGCAACCCCCCAGCTTGACAGATGACTCCTAGGTAGGGGCGGTGGCTTCCCGTGAGTCAGCGCAGCTGCCCTGGCATGTGGGTGCTGGCATCACCAGGCCAGGCCAACCGGGCGCAAGCGGAGAGGGCGGACGGGCGTGGTGCTGAAGAGCTGCCCCCCGAGGACTGGGCCAGTGTCCAGAGCCTCCCGGCAGCCCCCACCGTGCGGGCTCTGGCTGAGTGCTCCGATGGGTGGGCTGGCCCCACGCACACCCGAGGGAGACCCTGCGTGCGGGGACCCTGTCTGGGGGAAGGCATGGGCCTGTCACAGTGAAAACCCTACGGGACTGGTGACACCCCGCTGATGGAGGTGAGCCCCACACACAGCCTCAGGGTCTTCATCGCACAATCACCCCCGCCCCCCGTAGTCCCCTTGGTGCTGGAGCATGCGGATGTGAAGCCCGGCGTTGGGGTGGCAGGTGGGGATTCTTCCTGGCCTCCTGACCATTCAGTGCCCGGGGGTGGGGTCTGGCCTGAGCCTGGTACTTAGGCCTGGAGAGTGCAAAGCTCTGAAGCCCGCAAATTCCTGTGCCTGTGGCCCCGCCCTCGGGAGGACACACCCCGCAGCCAGGGTGGGGGACTCTGAGGACACCTCCCTGCGCACTGGGCTGTCCCGCTAAAGGCCCCGCCCTATGCCACGCCCCCAGGCAGGGCCAGAGGGGGAAGGGCCTGGCTTGCAAGAACAGTTGCCCTGAGCATTTGCTCTGTGGTTCCTGTCTGTGGGATCCCACTGCAACCGCTTTTGCAGATGGGGAACAGAGAGGCAGAGTAACTTGCCCCTGGGCACACAGCCAGTAAGCCCAGGTGTGAGGCTCCTGCCACCCCAGGTGTTGGTGCCGGTGCCCTGTGCTCCTGAGGCCAGTAAGCTGTGGACCCCACACCCCGCGGTCCTGGCAGAAACACACAACCGGCACTCGGCCGCCATGCCATGTAGTGCCAACCGGCACTCGGCCGCCATGCCATGTAGTCGGAGCGGAGCCTGCGCTAGTGGGGCCGCCGCTGGGCTTGGCAGAGACCCGCAGGCAGTGAGAAAACGTAGTTTATCACGTGTTGTGTACACACCTTCTCTGTATCTATGGAAAGCTTTCTGTAGAGAAGGAAGGCTAGGGACACCCTGACGGGGGCTGCTGACCAGGGCTGGGGCTGCCCACTGGAAGTGGGGCTCCTGTGAGACAGGTCGGGGCACACAGCTGACTCTCCCTACTTGGTCCTAGCTGGAAGCAGGGACAGGAGTTACGGAAGTGGTCAGTTATTAGCCAGGTCCGGCTGTCTGGGGCCGATTCCTGCAGGGGTTTGTTTGGCCTCCCCGATGGTTGCCGCAGGTTGCAGGTCAGCGTTTGTCTTTATACGTGGTGTGGCCGTTGTCCCTTTGGGTGTTATGGGTCTCATCCCGACAAGCAGTGGGAGCGTCTCTAGGGAGACATCTGGCACAGGCCTGGCCAGGTGGGCACCAGGGAGGGAAGAGAGTGGCTCTGGCCTCGGCCTCTGGGGGCCCCGCCACGCTCATTCTCCTAGCGGGACACAAGCTCAGCCGAGCTCTGCACCCCGCGCTGCCCACAGTGCCCAGTGGGGCATGGCCCCAGGACACTGAGCACATGCCAGGGAACGGGGCAAGGGACCCTACCTGGGCGGACAGGCCAGGGACCTCCTGCTGTGGTTCCACTCTCCCCGCCCCACCCCAGACCAAGGGGGCTGCTATCAACTGGGGTCTTCCCGGGAGTGAGCCCGTAGCCCTGGGGACCGGGGCATGCCCAGGACAGGGCGGGCAGGGCAGTGCCAAGGGGGCAGTGCTCAGGTGAGCAAGGCCCTGTGCGTCGGGGGATCCAGGAACCTGGGGCACAGCGGCTGACGCCTCACCGCTTGTCTCCGAAAGGGCAGGCTTTTGTGCGTGGAGGGACCCCGGGGCTCTTGGCCAGAGAGGACACTTTGGATGCCAGAGGCCTGGCCTGGGAGAGTTCGTGCTCCGTCTCCTCAGCCTGCGCCAAGGGGACAGGGACTCCAGCCAACGGAGGCGGGGAAGGGAGGCTCAGTTCTGGGTGCTTCTTTAGGCAGCAGCACCCAAGGCAGTGGGAGAGCATACGGAGGCCTCTCTGCCTCACTGTGCATGGTGGTGGGAGCAACCCTCCCCCGCCACCACCTCGGGGGGCTTTGGGGACCCGAGGCTGCCTGGGCGGGGGCAGGTCACGGTCAGCAGTGATGAAAAGCCAGGAGGCCGCCGGCAGCCCGAGACGGGGCCCAGAGTGGGTGGGCAGAGGCAGCCGGAAGGTCTTACGCATCTGGGTGAGTGGATGGCATAGGGGTGGCCGAGAGGGCCGGGCCTGGGAGGCTGGGTAAAAACCACGAGGGTCAAGGGGCTCTGGGCTCTCCACCTTCCTAGGGCTGGGGGGAGGGCAGACGACCCACCGGGCACAGGCAGGGGGAGGGGCGTCAACAGCCTCCCAGGTGCTTCCAGCAGCCTGATGCCAGAGGCGCAGGGGAGGGAACCGAGGCTCAGACACTCGTGACTCGGCTACGGTCTGCTGGGGAGGCCCACCCTGGGTCCTCTGCCTCCCAGAGGATCCTGCTGGCCTCACAGGGCACTGGACAGGTGGGGGTGGGGGCTGGCAGGGCTGGACAGCCTGAAACGCCAGGCTGGGTCCCTGCGCAGCTGGGTGGGGGGACAGGGGCCCGGGAGCTGCAGGGGCGGGTGCTCCACGACACTCCCGCGGCAGAGGGGCCGACGGCCTCCAAGGTGAGGATGGCAGGTGCTGGGACCACAGCCACCCTGGGAGACAGGCCTGGGCGCCTGTCCCCGCTCAGCCTCTGGGTCCCGCGTGACCCCAGCAGCCCCTTGTCCTGTGTCCTGCCAGCGTGCCAGGTTGGGCAGCACTTGGAGTGACACCACACTGGCCATCCGGCACGCAGGGGCTCCAGAGCTCCACACTGGGGTCCAGTCACGCTCTGCTGTTCCCGGCTGTGGCACCTGGGCATGGCCTGGCTGCCCCGGGAGCTGCTTCCCCCCAGGGCAGCGGGGGTGGAAAGTGCCTCGGGCGCGGTGGGCGCCGGCTGCAGAGCGCCGGGGCTGGGCCCAAGCTCAGTGGAGCCGTGTCCCTGCCAGGCCTCCCTCCCGCTGCCATTTTCGACGCTAAATATAAGGTCCAAGCCATACATGGTCGCAGGAGGGCCTGGGATGTCCCTGACCTTTGAGGCCAGTCCCCTGGGGCTGTGGCTGGGGACAGTGTCTCAGCGAGCTGGGCCCAGGGCGGGGGACTTGGTGGATGTGGAGAGGACAGCAGAGGTGCAGCCGCTGCCCATTCTGCTTTGGGGAGAGGCGTCGGGGCAGGGCTGGAGGGTGGGGGTACTCCTGGGCCAGCCTCCCCCAGCCTTCCAGAGGGGTCCTGGCTGAATCCCAGTAGAACTCCAAGGGCCAAGGTCTCGGTTGTCTGTCCACCACGCGCAGGCAGACACACTGACGTGCACGGAAGAGCCGGCTTGGCCAGGCTGCCTTGCCTGCCTGGGGGACATTCCCTGCCTGGCGACCCTCCAGGCGGCTCCCAGGCCCCGGCCTCGTTCCTGACACTGTGGGCAGCCCAGGAAGTGCCTGGGGGTTGGGCTCTCCCCACCACTTGCCCCATCTGACCCTGCCCACTGGGGCAGGGAAGCAGCCTGGGGGTGAGATAAGGGAGCCTTTTTGTGGCCTTGTCACCACTGGCTCAGTGGTGTTCCAGCCAGTGTAGCCGCCCGCTGCCCACCAGGCCTCTGCAGGCCACCCAGGTCTGGTCCGTGCACAGCCCCGACCTCGGCTTCTGACATCTTCAGGTCCTCGTGCGTGCAGTGGGGACCTTGCTGCCCACGCCCTTGGGCGCCGTGGCGATTCAGTCGGGTGGGCACGGAGGACGCCGGGGAACTCTGCAGCCCTCATCAGGGCAAGGGACAGAGTGCCGCTGTGACCTGTCAGCAGCACAACGCGTCCCCCAAGCAGGAAGCGCAACGGAGAGACGGGCTGGAGACTGTGCCCCCACCTGCCACTGGTGCCAGGCTGGGCCCCGGCCTCGGCCTGGGCGTGGCCTCCACCCCTGCCCCCGCCCACGGCTCTTCTCCCCGGCCCTGCAGCTCGGCAAGATGTCGGTGAAGGAAGGCGCACAGCGCAAGTGGGCGGCGCTGAAGGAGAAGCTGGGGCCACAGGACTCGGACCCCACCGAGGCCAACCTGGAGAGCGCCGACCCCGAGCTGTGCATCCGGCTGCTGCAGATGCCCTCCGTGGTCAACTACTCCGGCCTGCGCAAGCGGCTGGAGAGCAGCGACGGTGGCTGGATGGTGCAGTTCCTGGAGCAGAGCGGCCTGGACCTGCTGCTGGAGGCGCTGGCGCGGCTGTCGGGCCGTGGGGTGGCGCGCATCGCCGACGCCCTGCTGCAGCTCACCTGCATAAGCTGCGTGCGCGCTGTCATGAACTCGCCGCGGGGCATCGAGTACATCCTCAGCAACCCGGCGTACGCACGCCAGCTCTCTCTTGGTGAGCCTCGCCGCGCCGGCGGAAGTCAGGGCCTGGGTGCGAGCCAGGCAAGGGGGACCTCCAGGGGTCGGGGGCGTCGTGCACCCCACATCTGAGCCCTGATCACTGTGAGCCTGGCACCTGCTGTCCCCTTGGTCCGGTGGTTCCACCCCATCCTCCCCCTGGTCCCGTGCTGGTCCAGGCCCTTGTCCACACCGTGGCAGCTGGAGCCGCCTGGTCACAATCACAGGTCCCCCGAGTGGCTCCCACCTCCACTCTGCCTGGCTCCCAGCCACAGCGCTCCAGGTCTGGCCCGCACCTGCTGGAGGCCTCCTCCTCCACCTCCTGGTGCCTTCCCGGGCTCCCCCTTCCTACTCGGTACCCTGCCCTGGGACCTGGGGGCTTCTTCCTCAGCAGCGGGCCCTGCCCAGGTTGCTCTCTGCATGCTTCCAGGGTCTTGCTCATCCTTTAAGAACCAGCTCATTGCCACCTTCTCCAAGAAGTCTCCTTAGGTTGTGCTCAGTTCTGACCCCTTGGGAGAGACCTTTGGCCACCAGGCCGGACTGTTCCATGGCAGCAAATGGGACTCCAGGACCAGCTGGGGGTGGCAGTGATGAGTGCAGCCAGGCCCGTGGGAGCAGCAGGTGCCTGCATAAGTGAGCCAGAGGCTGCCTCATTTGTGTCCGACCCAGGGGATCGGAGCTGGTGCAGAGGCCAAGCCAGCCTCAGCCTGGCTGCCCAGTGCATCCTCTGTGACTGTTTTCATAGGGCTAGATGACAAATACCCCGTCTTTCACAGCCTGGGAGATAGGGTCAGAGGCGGGGCCTTGTGGGGGCAAGGAGGCATCCCAGGCTCTGTCTGCCATAAACGCAGACCGGGGCTGAGATTGGGGGAAACGTGGGCCCACAGCCAGGGACGGGACTGGCGGGGCCAGCTCAGCAGACCCCGAGATGCCTGGGGCTGCCCCTGGCTCCAGGCCTTTCCCTGTGGTCCAGGAGGCAGGTGGGGCAGGGAGAGGACAGCACCGCAGGGCCCCGCCCCTTGCCCAGCGCATAACGTGGGCTTGGGGTGAGTGCGGAGCAGCCCTGGCATCTGCCCTGTGCCCGGCGGCATGGGCGTGGGACAAGGGTGGACAGTGGGCCCCCCTGAGACCTGCGTGCCCCCGGCAGCCCTGGACACGTCCAACGTGATGGTGAAGAAGCAGGTGTTCGAGCTGCTGGCCGCCCTGTGCATCTACTCGCCCGAGGGCCACGCCCTCACCCTGGACGCCCTCGACCACTACAAGGTGAGCGGCGGGACCTGCCAGGTGGGCTGGGGCCTCCCACCTGGGCGTGCCCTGACCTCACCTCCCCGCAGACCGTGTGCAGCCAGCAGTACCGCTTCAGCGTCATCATGAGCGAGCTCGCTGACAGTGACAACGTGCCGTACGTCGTCACCCTGCTCAGTGTGATCAACGCCGTCATCCTGGGCCCCGAGGACCTGCGCACCCGCACCCAGCTGCGGAGCGAGTTTGTTGGTAACCGCCCTCTGCCGGGGCCCTGCTCTGCCTGGGACCTCCTGGGCCAGCCCAACCTAAACTGTATCCACTGGGAAGGTGGGGGCCCCACAAAACCTGCCCCTGCCCCCTCCCCAGGCCCCAGAGGAAGACACCATCTTACTCAGGCCTGGGGAGCCTCCTGCCACCAGCTGCCCCTTCAGTGGACACAGGTCCCAGAGCACCTGGGCATCAGCCTGGACAGTGCCCAGTTGCAAGGCTGGCGGGTGGTGTAGGGGTGCAGGCCATGTGACCCCCACATCCAGCCCTGCCCATCCAGCCCCCCTGTGTGCCCAGCCCAGTGGCACCCCTCCGGAGCCTCACATTGCTGACATCCCACGGGAGAAGCAGAGCAGAGCTGGGTGCCCCAGGTGGTAGAAGTGAGCAGGGCATGTGGGGCAGGGTGCGAGATGCAGGTGACCCTGGGGCAAGCAGGAGTGGCCGGAGGCAGCCTCTGAGCCCTTCTGAGTCTGTCTGTCCTGTCCCAGGGCTGCAGCTGCTGGACGTCCTGACCCGGCTGCGGTGAGTGGCCACAGTGCCCAGTCCTGCCACTGCCCCTTTGCTGCTCCCCAAAGCCAGGGCCACCTGCCCCTTGGGTCCCAGTCACCCAGCCAGCACCTCCAGATGGCAGGGAGGTGGCCCCCAGACAGCCCAGTGGGTCCACTCTGAGGCCAGGTCTCACTGCCCGTGGGAACGGGGGTTGCCAGGTGCGGGACAGGGCGTCCATCAGTTCAGGTTTCAGATGCACGACAGATGACGTTTCAGTGTGAGTACATCTCAGATAGTGCATGGGATATACTCGTACTAAGAATTATTCATTGCTAATCTGAAATTCAAATGTAACTGGTACCTTGTCATTTTATTTGCTGACCTGACAGCCCTACTGGGAAACCTATCCTGGGCCTCAGTCAGGACCACACTCAGGGAGGGGTCCCCCCCAGAGAAGTCAGCTCCAAGGAGCCCAGAACTGGTGTGACTGGTGTTGAACTCACCTTGGGCATAGTTTTGCCAAGTGGGGGCTTTGTGCCCCACCAGTGCCCAGCTGAGGGTGGCCAGCCTTCCCTGCCAAGGGCTCTGCTCATTGGCCAGGCTGAGATGACTGGCAAGTGCTGGACCCAATGAACACTCAAGCCCCTCTGCCAGAGCTCTGCCCCTCCCTCTGTCCAGGTGGCCACGGTGGACCTGTCTCGGATGTGGTCTGACCATGCCCTCCCTGGCGCTCAGCCTCGGCACCCCCTCCTTGGGCCTGGGTGGATGTTGGGGAGCCTGACCTTCCCCAGGGAGGCGGAGCTGCCCCATGGCCTGGCAGCCTGGCAGGGGCGAGCCCGCCATGCTCCTAGGCTGCCATCCCTGGCTACACTTGGGGTCTGCAGTGGCAGAATTGCCAACGCTGCCTGGGGCTGCCCCCCACCTGTCGGGAGTTGAGTGGGTGGGAGCAGCAGGCTCAGCCAGCCCCCCTACCCCAGAGACCTGGAGGACGCCGACCTGCTAATCCAGCTGGAGGCCTTCGAGGAGGCCAAGGCCGAGGACGAAGAGGAGCTGCTGCACGTGTCCGGCGGGGTTGACATGAACAGCCACCAGGAGGTCTTTGCCTCCCTGTTCCACAAGGTAGGCCTGGCTGGGGGGCGGAGAGAGGCCCCACTGGAGTGGGCTGTGGCCAAGGTCCAGGGCTCAGAATGGCCCCCACTGGCCCTGGCCCAGCCCACCATGACCTGGCTGGTCCCACTGGAGGGAGACAGTGCAGGAGCACTGGGCGCCAGGCTGGGCTGTCCAGGGCCAGAGCTGGGTTTGCAGGACCTAGAAGGACAAGGTTCCAAAGGCCAGGGCTACCCAGAGCTGGCCTTTGTCCTGGGCTCCAGGTGGCCAGTCCCTATCAGGTGGACTCTGGGGGCGAGGGGCCAGAGGCAGAGTTCCTGCGGAGCTCAGGCCCAGCCTTTCATTCTCTGAGCTGGTGGCTCAGCTGCAGGTGGTGGTGTCCCCAGGCAGCGTCTGAAGACGTTTTTGGTCGTCAGTTCTGGGGGAGGGGGGGTGTTGCTACTGGCATGGAGTTGGTGAAGACCAGGGATGCTGTTTAACATCCCATAGTGCCCAAGATAGTCCCAAATGTCACCAGTGCCACAGGCTCTGATGCTATCACCACCAGGGCTCCCACGAAGCATGGGGGGTGATGGGGTGGATGCCCCCAGCAGACAGGCCCACTGTCTTCAGCCCACCTGGGGAGGGACAGCTGCTGACCCACCCCCACCTGCCTCCCCAGGTGAGCTGCTCCCCAGCGTCCACCCAGCTGCTGTCCATGCTGCAGGGCCTCCTGCACCTGGAACCCACCCACCGTTCCAGCCAGCTGCTCTGGGAGGCCTTGGAGAGCCTGGTGAACCGGGCCGTGCTCCTGGCCAGTGACGGTGAGGGGGCAGTGGACGGAGGTGCGGGCTGGTGGGCAGACAGGAGTCTCAGACCAAGGCGGGGCCGTCCTCAGCCCCTCATGCATCCTCTGCCCAAGGGAGGTGGCCACCCTCTTCCTGCCTCCCCTTCCAACCACATCCCTTCCTTCCCGTCCCCTTCTCTGGCCCTCTCCCTTGACCCCGGATGTCCCCCAACCGCAGCCCAGGAATGCACCCTGGAGGAGGTGGTCCAGCGGCTCCTGTCTGTCAAGGGGCGGCTCCGACCAAGCCCCCTGGACAAGGCCCACAAGAGCGTCCAGGCCAACCTAGGCCAGAATCAGAGGGGTAGCTCCCCTGAAAATGTCACTGCCCTGGAGGCCAGCGTGGGGGGCCAGCAGCCCACAGCGGTCCCGGCCTGGCAGCACGTGGGCAGCGGCCAGAGAGAGAGTGGCGGGAAAGCCCCACAGCCAAGAGCCCTGGAACAGCGGACACCCACCCCACCCACACCCGCACCCCCCCTTCCCGGCTCTACCATGGAGGTCCCTCCCTCTTCCCTTCCCGCCACGTCCCCCCCAGCACCCCCTCCCCCACCCCCACTGCCAGGCCAGGGGGCCACGTCCCCCCCAGCTCCCCCTCCCCCACCCCCACTGCCAGGCCAGGGGGCCACATCCCCCTCAGCTCCCCCTCCCCCACCCCCACTGCCAGGCCTAGGGGCCATGTCCCCCCCAGCACCCTCTCCCCCACCCCCGCCCTTGCCAGGCTCCTTTGGGCTCTTGCCCCCACCACCTCCACCACTTCCAAGCACAGGGTGCCCACCCCCACCTCCACCCCCACTGCCTGCAATGGGCTGGGGCCCCCCTCCACCTCCACCCCTGCCCGGCCCTCCCACGGTGGACATCGTGGAGGAGGTTATCGTGGCCCAGGTGGACCACAGCCTGGGCTCGGCCTGGGTCCCCAGCCACAGGCGGGTGAACCCGCCCACGCTGCGCATGAAAAAGCTGAACTGGCAGAAGCTGCCGTCCAACGTGGCTCGTGGTGAGGGTCCCTAGACCCCCGAGGGAGATTCCCCTCTGAGGACAGGGACAGTTGTGCTAGGGGGTGGCTATGGCATGCATGTCCCTGCCAGGGAGTGGCCGGGGCAGCCTGGCCCTGCTCTTGGCTCAGTGCCTGTTTGGTTTGGGGCGGGGGCGGGGAGGAGCAGGCTGGAGCCCCCCAGCCCCAGCTCCTGGGGGCTGCTGCAAGTCTGGGATCCACACGCAGCCCCTGTGCTGCCTGCCTGGGCCCTTCGGCACCCTGCTCAGAGAAGCCCGCGGGCTGGGCCGGCAGCCGGGCAGCCTGCCGCGCGGACACACTCCTGGGTCCGCATGCTTGAGTGCCTGCTGTGTGTGGGACCCAGCTGGGCCCCAGGCCCCGTCCCCCGTCCCCTGAGCCCCGGCCCTGGGGGAGGCTGAGTGGCCACGCCCTTGCCCCCCCTGCAGAGGGCAACTCCATGTGGGCGGCGCTGGGCAGTCCCGACACCGAGGTGGTGGAGCCTGACTTCTCCAGCATCGAGCGGCTCTTCTCCTTCCCCGTGGCCAAGCCCAGGGAGCCGGCCGCTGCCATCCCCGCCAGGAAGGAGCCCAAGGAGGTGCGACGGGGGCCGGGAAGGGCCCAGACCCAGGTCGCCTGCCTTGCCCATCCTGGTACCAGCACGTTGGGTGTGGGTTTTCCAGATCACGTTCCTCGACGCCAAGAAGAGCCTGAATCTCAACATCTTCCTGAAGCAGTTTAAGTGGTGAGAGACGGAGGCGCCCCGCCCGGCCCCAGCCCCCCTGCTGCCTCCCTGGCTGGCGGTGCCCTCTGCAGGCCGCCGCGGGAAGTGCATGTGCGTCCCCAGGATGGGAGGCAGGCTGCCCCCCAGGGGCCCGAGAGACGGCCCAGCCCAGGCCCATGGGCAGGACCCGGTGATCAGCTGGGACCTTCCCCGAGGGCACACACAAGCAGCAGCCAGACCAGGCGATTCCTGGCCCTGATGCCAGTGCCCAGTCCTTCCCTGCCGCAAGGGGTGTCTGGGGCCCCTGGCCGAGCCCTCTACTGAGCAGCCTGTCCTAACCCCTTCAGCTCCAACGAGGAGGTCACCGCTATGATCCGGGCCGGGGACACCACCAAGTTTGACGTGGAGGTTCTCAAACAGCTCCTCAAGCTCCTTCCAGAGAAGCACGAGGTGAACCGGGACCCCTGCCAACCAGTGGAGATCGGGATGGGTGGGGGACAGTCCCTGGGGGCTCCCAGCTGGGGCACAGAAGGGAGGGGTCCCAGCCCTGCCCCTGTCCTGAGCCATGCGCCACAGGGAGCTGCACGTGGCTGGGCGGAGGCAACAGGCAGTCCGGGAGGGCTTCCCGAGGGAGGGCGGGAAGCTGGCGCCTGGCAGGTCCTCCACACGGGCCTCCTCCCCGCAGATTGAAAACCTGCGGGCGTTCAGAGAGGACCGAGCCAGGCTGGCCAACGCTGACCAGTTCTACCTGTTCCTGCTGGGTGTCCCCTGGTGAGCACGGGCAGCCCTCGCACCCCAGGCTGGCCGTGGCGAGGCGGCAGAGGGAGGGGCCCCCCCATCCGAAACCACGATCATCTGGTTTCCAAACTTGGCTCGTGCCCCACCCACTGGTCCTTGTCTTCAGAGAGCAAAGCTGCGGGGGTGGGGACCCGAGGGGAGGGACCCACTCCTCTGGGGCTGCCCCCTCCCCCACCGCAGCCTCAGATCTGTGGGCTTAGCCCCACATGGCAGGCGGGCAGGGGAGGCTCCCAGCCCCTGACCTCGGACTCTGCCTTCCCCAGCTACCAACTGCGGGTGGAGTGCATGCTGCTGTGCGAGGGCACGGCCGTCGTGCTGGACATGGTGCGGCCCAAGGCCCAGCTGGTGCTCGCCGCCTGCGAGAGTGAGTGGGGCCGGTGGGGCCGGGACACAGCAGGGCACCTGAGGGTATTGGCCTTCACCACCTCACCGTAAACACCCTCGTCACCATCACCACCTCCTGGGGCACACGCAGACACGCATGCCTGCTCACACCCTCTCTCACCCACGATCACACACGTGCACACACGCACCTACTCTGAGCAAGGACTCAGCCAGAACCTCACGGCCATGGGCAGGGATGCCGCGGGTCTGGACCACGAGGTGCAGCTCGCTCTATCACGTGCATGCAGTGGGTGTCCCCTCCCATCTCCGCCACACAGGGATGGTTGCCTTGGAGCCAGAGCAGCCACAGGCTCCAAGAAGTCCCTCCCAGCACCCCGGTGTCCTCACCCACAGGGAGGGGCGCAGTCATCTGTCCCTGGGGTTTGTGAGGGGTCAGTGCTGATTCCCGTCCCCAGGCTTGTTCCTGGCGGAGGGTTTGCAGCCCCCGAGCCCCGGCCCTGTGTCCCTCCCAGCTGGGCTGAGCCTGGGGAAGCGGCCTGGGGGGTAGGGGGTGAAGGAGCGCGGCAAGCAGGACCACGCCCCACTCTGGGGCACTGGGGACTCTGCTCCAAAACCCCTGCCCAGCCCCGGCCCCCCGCAGGCCTGCTCACCAGCCACCAGCTGCCCGTCTTCTGCCAGCTCATCCTGAGGATCGGGAACTTCCTCAACTACGTGAGTCGGGGCTGCACCCAGCCTGCCTCATGCTGCCCCGGCTGTCCCCCAGGCAGCAGGAGACTCACACCCTGTCCCTCCCAGGGCAGCCACACAGGTGACGCTGATGGCTTCAAGATCAGCACGTTGCTGAAACTCACGGAGACCAAGTCCCAGCAGAACCGCGTGACGCTGCTGCACCACGTGCTGGAGGTGGGCTGCCGCTGGACGCGCCCTTGGGTGCAAGATCACGAGGGACACGTTTCAGGCAGGGGTGTGGGGCTGGTCTCCCCATCCCAGGACCCCGCCTGGGCCAGCAGCGTCGTCAGAGCCCAAGCGGCGCCTCCACCCTCCTGGCGTGCCTCCCTCAAGGAGCACTTGCCCACCTGCGCAAGCCTCCTCCCTCCCAGGACACCCGCCCCCTGGTGTGGAGCAGCCCCTGAGAGAAGCAGAAATGGCACAAAATCACAGCCAGGCACAAGGGAGGATGTGGAGGCCCCAAATGCTGGGGTTTCTGGACCTTCATTGCTAAGGGCTGGAGCGAAGGGGCTGGGGATGGGGGCAGCCCCAGGTCCAGGCTGCAGCTGCAGCGGATCTCACTGGATGTGTCCTGTTGCAGGAAGTAGAAAAGAGCCACCCAGACCTCCTGCAGCTGCCCGGGGACCTGGAGCAGCCCTCCCAGGCAGCGGGGTAGGCAGCTCCTGCCAGCATCCCCCTCCGCCGGCCGGACCTCCGGCCAGGGCCAGGTCTCGGCTGCAGCACACTGCCCGGCAGGACACTGGCTCTCACTCTGGGATGGTACCATCTGCCATAGCTTGTCCCCTGCGACTTAGACAAGGAAACTGAGGCCTGAGGGCAGGGATTGACCTGCTCAAGGTCACCAGCAGGGATTGACCTGCCCAAGGTCACACTGGGAGGTGGTCTAACAGTTTTCTTTACAAGGTTAATCTTCACGACAGCTCTTGAGCAAGATCCCGCCACCTCCACTGTGTAGATAAGGAAACAGGTGCAGGGAAGTCATGTCACCTTCCCAGGGTCACACGGGTGGGGACAGGCGGCAGCCCAGGCCACCACACCCTACCCTGCACCCACCCAGGGCCCTGGCTCCAAGCACGGGCCCTTCCCAGGCTCCACCTGCTGGCTAAGGTTCCCTTGTCCAGGGGCTGCTGAGCCTCAGTGGGCGCAGGGCAGGTGAGCAGGACATGTGACCATTAGGGGTCCCTGTCCCACCACTCGGGAAGGACGGAGGGCCCACTAGACCAGGCGCAGACCACACCACATGGCAGGCCTCAAGGTTCTGACCTGCCCTGGCCCCCTCAGCTTGCAGCAAGTCACCTGGGCTTCCCGGGGGGGTGTGCAGGTAGGGCCCCGGGTCCCAGAGTGGCTGGATGTCAGCTGTCACCTGTGCCTGCCTGTGCCTTTCAGTATCAACCTGGAGGTCATCCGCTCGGAGGCCAGCTCCAACCTGAAGAAGCTTCTGGAGACAGAGCAGAAGGTGTCGGCCTCGGTGCCAGAGGTGCAGGAGCAGTACGAAGGGCGCCTCCAGGCAAGCAGGCGGGCATGCGTGTCCAGCGTCCACCAGGCCCCACCCACCTGCCCTGGGGCCCTCACAGGTCTGTGACCGCGCCCCGTGTCCCCAGGCCAGCATCGCGGCCTCCCGGGAGTTGGACAAGCTGTTTGAGGACATCGAGCAGAAGCGGCGGGAGCTGGCTGACTACCTGTGCGAGGACGCCCAGCAGCTGTCCCTGGAAGACACCTTCAGCACCATGAAGACCTTCCGCGACCTCTTCATCCGCGCCCTGAAGGTGAGGGGCCCAGGAAGGGCACAGCCCGGAGGCCAGAGTGGGGTCCGGGGCCCCCTCGGTGGAGCAGCGCGCTGGGTGCAGCGCAGTGGGCCACCGTCGCCCACGGCCCCACCCTGCTGCGGCCTGTGGAGCCCACGGGTCGGTGCTGGGTGACCCACTGGGGCTCATGTCGCAGGAGAACAAGGAGCGGAAGGACCAGGCGGCCAGGGCAGAGCGGAGGAAGCAGCAGCTGGCCGAGGAGGAGGCGCGGAGGCCTCGGGGCGAGGACGGGAAGCCAGGTGAGGCCGGGCCCGGCGGGCGGGGCAGCGGCGGGGGGCAGCCCCTGGCCCCCCGGGTGGACTCCAGGTCCCCATGGGCCCCTCTCTGAGGCTCCCTGGGCTCCCCAGGCAGGAAGGGGCCTGGGAAGCAGGAGGAGGTGTGTGTCATCGACGCCCTGCTCGCGGACATCAGGAAGGGTTTCCAGCTTCGGAAGACGGCCCGGGGCCGCACGGACGCAGACAGGGGCAGCAAGGCGGCCGCAGGGGACCCCCCAGGGGCCACAGAGTCTGGTGAGACCCTCGCCCACCTCCTCCTCTCCGCAGTTCCCTTCCCACATCCCCACAGTGTGCCTCCCTCCAGGAAGTCCCCTGACTTCACAGGAACGTTCGTCCTTTCCCTGGGTTGCCCTGGGGCCCCTGAGATGGGGTGGCCAAGGGCACCGGCCTCCTCCCTCCGTCTGTGCTCCGAGAGTCTCTGCTCCGACACAGGGCCCTGCCCCAATGTGACGGCCGCCAGCCCAGCCCCAGACGCCCAGAGAGACGGGGTTGCCGGGGCACAGAGAGCACCCAGGTGGCTGGAGGCTGGTGGCAAGGCCCTGGTGAGAGAGGCTTCTCTCCTCGGGGGTGCAGGCGGGGTGGCTCTCCCATGCTGTGCACAGACCATGGACACTGAGGCCACAGCCTGCTCTGTGGAAAGCCACCCTTGGAGGCTCCTGCGGCCGTGAGATCCCACGGAGTTGGGAGGCTCCCGGGCAGGGGCAGTGCAGAGCCTGGCGTAGCTGAGATGTGGGAGGCCCCGGGGGCGACTTGGGGCCAATGCCTGCGCTTCACTGACATTCCCTCCCTCGCAGCGGCCAGCAGGGACCCTGCAGGAGGCCCCAGGGGTGGCACCCACTGCCCCTCCTCTGGGCCGAGCCTTGATGCTGCAGCCACCAAGGAGCTTCCAGGCTGGGACCTTGCAGACGCCGTCACCTCCGGCCCACAGCCCACCCGGGAGCCGTCGGAGGAGGGTGGTCCTGGACCCCTGGAGAGGCGTTCTTCCTGGTACGTGGATGCCAGTGATTTCCTAGCTCCAGAGGACGCCCAGTGTCCCCAGCGCTCGGAGGGGGCCTGGCCAGTGACTCTGGGTGACACTCAAGCCCTGCGGCCCCTCAAGTTCTCCAGCGAAAAGCCCCCTGGGGCCCAAAGTTCCAGCCAGGACGCCGAGGGCCCCGCATCCTTGGGGGGCATCTGCCAGGCCGAGGCCGACAGCACGAGCCAGAGACTGGAGGACACAGGTGTCCTCGGCCACAGCGCCAGCCTCCCCACTGTGGGCCTTGGTGGGGACGCGGACGAGGAGGACCCGGCCCCGGAGTCCGCACTGGACACGTCCCTGGACAGGTCCTTCTCTGAGGACGCAGTGACTGACTCCTCGGGGTCTGGCACCCTCCCCAGGGCCCGCCGGGCCTCTAAGGGGCCGGGCCGGCGAAGGAAGAAGCGCTCGGCAAGAAGCCAGGAAGGTAAAACTCGAGGGCTGGGGACAGCTGGGCATGTGGTCGAAGCTTGTCTGTCCCAGGCCAGGGCCCTGGACCTCTCCCCTTCCCCACTGGGCGCCCGCAAAGAGGGTGGTTCCAGGGTGCAGCCTGCAGGGGAGGAGGTGGCCGCACTTCCCACAGGAGGGCAGCTTTGGGGGGTCACCCCTGCCTGTGGGCTGGTCTCCTAGCCCACTAATTCCTGCCTTCCACAGCAGAGGCTGTGTGGGGCGCGGCGGGGCAGGGTGCAGCGTGGTGGGGTGCCTGGCGCCAGGCCCTGGACCCATGGCTGCTTTCCAGCCCAGGGGCCAGAGGACCGGGCAGGGAGACCCCGGTGCAATCGCCGGCCCGGCCCCGGCCCGCACGCTCCGAGCTTAGGGCTGCTCGTGTGTGGCGAGCTGTTGAGTGCATTTATTTTGTTTGAAAGCAGAGGTTGCCCCCGATTGTGATGATAGTAGTACAAAAAGGCTGTGTGTGATCCAGTGAGGTACGTATGCAGCCGGCGCTCTGTGTGCACTAACGGTGGAGCAGGGCAGTGGGGCCTGAGCTTGCTGCCCCGACCCCCGGCGCTAATCCTGGCTTCTCCCAGCCCACCTGGGTGCATCAGGGCCCCCTGTCCTGTGCCAGCGGTGGCGGGCTCCTTCCCCTCTGTCCACCCCTCTGGGGGCCAAGGCTCACTTACTTGGTGTCCCCACCCCGCTACCGCAGGACGCAACCTCAGGGCTGGCCTCCGGCACACAGGCCTGGGGACGGCCATGGATGGCACTGAGCTGGGCTCCCTTCCGGGGCCCGGGCTCCAGGCTGCCCAGGGCAGGAGTGGGGCCTCGGAGGGAGCTCAGCTCGCTGCAGGACAGGCTGAGGTTGTTCCTGTCCTAACCACCGTTTCCCTGACCCTGAGCTTCACTGACCCCGGCTCCCCGGGAGGCATCTCCACTAAGTCCGTTCCCTTCCCGGGGCTGGCCAGGCGGGTCCCCATGAAGTCTTTGAGAAGCCAGGGATGGTCCCAAGGGCAGGCACTGCCAGGGACAAGCAGCAACTCTCTAAGGCATAGGGGGGTAGGCCCCCCCCGTCCCCCTCCTCCCTCTCCTCTCTGTCCCCTACTCCCACTCCTCTTGAGGCCCTGGAGATGGGAGGGGTCTTTAGATGCAGATTCCTGCCAGTGTGTGCCGCCCTGGGCCTTCTGGGGCCCCCACCCGTGGGCAGGACAGCCAGGGCCAGATTGGCTAACATACAGCCAGGCAGACCAGCCCAGGTCCACGGCGTGCCCAGACTCTGCTGGGTGTGGGGATGGAGGGCCAGCCTGGCGTGGGGTCTCCCGGGCCCTCCGGCCTTGCCTAGGGCGGCGCAGGGTGCTGGGCGCTGTGGGTGTGCGGCCCGGGGCGGGGGAGCAAGGGTGTAGGCGGGAGGCCGCTGGGCCCTCATGCAAGGACAGCAGCAACATCCGCCATTCCTGTCCCCGCGGTTTGTCCTCACTGTTGGCGCAGAGCCCTCACCTCGGTCCAGCGCCTGCTTTGGGGCCGTTCTCCGCGCTTGGCTCTCTGGGGTGAAACACCAGCGTGTGGCCTCTCTGTAGAGGCTGGAGTTTGGACCTGCATCCCTGGCCCGGCCGGGGTCTCTGCAGGCGCCGCAGCCACTGTGCAGTGAGAGGTCGCCAAGCCCCGCAGAGCCTGTGCACCACCCCGGGGTGCCCTCGCGGTCGGCTGTGGCTGGCTGACTCCTGCCCCGCCTGGGTCGTGGGGCCAGGAGGAAGGACTCCCACCCTTTCTCCCCACCTTCTTATTTAGGAAAACTTCAGCCTGGCAGGAAATTTGCAGAGAGATCAGAACAAACACCACCTTGTCCCCAAAATTGCAAAAATTTGCAAAAAATACCAAAATTAGTAACATCTTGCTACGTTGCTTCCCCACCGGAGCCACTGGAGAAGAGCCGTAGCCATCAGGACAGCTGGGCCTCATACTCCTCCCAGACACCTGTCCCTCGAGCCCCAGGCCGTGAGCGGGGGTGGTGGTTCACGTGCTCATGACAGTTGCCACCAACACCCTGGGCACGTGCCCGGGTCCCCGTAATGCCACTTAGGGCCATCGCTTTGGGTTCTTTGGAAACGAGACCCTGTCCGGAATCACAGGTTGTGTTTGGTTGCCACATCTCTTCAGTCTCATTTGCTCTAGAACTTTCCAGGCCCTTTCTGTCTTGTACTACGACAGTGACGTTTTGGGAGGCATTTGGGCTGCCTGGGTGCTTCCCCCATCAGGTCAGAGTGGGCCTGGGGCAGGAACGCGTCAAGGGAGGGGCTTGGCCGCCTGTCTTCGCATCCCTGCCGCTCACGTGGCAGAGGCGGTGGTCATGGCAGACCTGCCCCTGCACCGCCGCCCTTGTGGCCCTGTAGGTCAAGAGCAGCCGGCGGCCACGGCCAGGCCCTCCCTCTCCCCAGCGCTGTTTTGCACGGCGGCTCCTCGTTGAGCTTTCCCTTCTCCACTTTTCTAAGTTGTGCAAGTTTTGAACATCCGTCACTGTCGCGCGTCTGGGCGGGGACCACGGGGGCCCATCACAGGCTCCCACGTCCCTTGATCGGTGGCCCTTCTGTTCCCTGAGCGCAACGCCCTGCTCCCGGCTCTCCTGCCCCTGCCTCGGCCCTGGCGGTCCCCGGCTTCCCCGCCGTGGGGAGTGGTGCCGAAATCCCTCTCTGGGAGATCGTTGACAGTTTGTGCCTCGTCTTGTTCGCGTGGTGGCTCTCAAACCCAAGCCTGCCCCGGTCCCACGGGGGATCTGGAGACGCCGCCTGGCACCAGGTGGCCAAGTGAGGGCCTGGGCCAGAGAGCTTTGGGGGTGCTTGGGCCAGGGCCCTGGAGGGCCAATCGCAGAGGCCATCCAGGTGGCAGGAGCTGTTGTGGCAGGGCCTGGTGCCCTCAGCACCCAGCGGGAGAAAGGACAGGCAGCTGGAGTCCTAGCACGAGGACAATGTGTCTGGGACGTGGGAGGATGGGCCACAGACTCCCTGTCTCAGCAGGGAGGAGACCGCCATGCTGAGACCCGGCCTGGCCGGGCACCAAGCTTGCCGCGGCCATCCCAGCACCTTCCACCCGGATGGGTTCTGTTGCTCCAGAGACAGGCCTGGGGTCAGAGAGGACCCGGGATGCACGGCCCAGCCCGCTGGGCAGTGGTGTTGAGGGGTGCCGGGACATGGAGACCCCAGAGCAGGCACACTGGCGCTGCCCCAGCAAGGCTGCTCCTAACGCTGTCCCCTCCCCTCCTCCCCGCAGGCCTCAGGCCCAAGCCCAAAGCCAAGTGACAGAGCCTGTGGGTGGCCTGGGCACAGCAGCGGCTGCCGGACGTGCTGCTGGGTGAGGCTCTTCCGGTGGCCAGGCTGCGACTGGGCCCTGTGAAACCACAACTCTGTGCCTTACCCGGCCAGGGCCCTCCCGGAGCCTTCCGGGGTGTTGTGGCCAGGACCCCGACAGGCACCGCTGACCGGCCCGGCCTGACGCCCTCCTGACTGCCTGCACGCACCCAGCGTCCCGCCTGCTTCCTCAGTGCGACTCCACGCCCGCCTGCGGCGCCGGGCAGGGCTGTGCCCGGTCGGCACCTGCCAGTCTGCAGCCTCTGCCCCACACCCCGCCTCCCGTCAGCTGCTTTTTTAACCAAAATTCGAGTCGTCCAGTCTTCACTGTTCTGTGGTGGCTGAGCTGGGGACCAGGGTGGGGGAGCAGACCCCAGGGTAGAGGCAAGCGAGGCCCCTCCCTGTGGGGTCCACCCGCGCCCCGCGATGTCCAGCCCCTGAGCATGGGGAGGGTCTGCCCCACCCTCAGCCAGGGGACCAGCCAGGGGACCAGAATCTCTGGCCGGAGGGGCTGCAGGGTGACACAGCAGCTGACCTCCCGCTCACCACCCACCAGCGAGGGCAGCCTGCCCGGGCCCCTGCCACCCAGGGGTGGGCTGCAGAGGCTGGTGGCTGGACGTGTGACCAATAAAGAGCAAACCTGGCCCAGCAAGTGACTGTTCTGTTCAGAGGCCGCGGGGGTGGGCGGCGGGATGTGGCAGGACGGAGAAAGGATGGCTGGACGGCAGGTGGGCCGTGAGCAGAGGTCTGCTACCTGGTGGAGTGGAGCCCCGTGGCGCTGTGTGGGAGCCCCAGCTGCCCATGTCCCCGCCCCGTGCGACTCGACCCTCCTGGCCCGTAGCCCCTCCCATCAGTGGCCGCCACGCGCAGCATCTCAACCACCAGATGGGGCCCTGAGGACAGGTGCCCGGGTCTCCCTCCACGCTTTGCCCCTGTGCCCGGCACAGTGGTGGATGGGGTGGGGGTGCCGTGGGTGCGAAACAAATATCTGTTGAATTAAATTTTTCAAAACCCGTAAGTGGTTTCTGGGCTGTAGCCATGCTGTCGCCGTGATCGGCATTTCGTGGAGCCACTGTCGGAGCAGGGAGCTTCCTGGTGACAGAAGGGGAGGGGTGACCGAGAGGCAAGGCCCCTGCGGCAGGAGGGGGGACAGGAGACGCCACCTGCACCCCCACCCACGTCTGGGCCCCTCGCCCCCCAGCCTGGGGTGGCCAGCGCCTCCCAGCCTCCCTGACCACAGTGAAGGGGGCCGGGGCGGGAGCCGGGCAGAGCAAGGGGGGTCACCGCCGGCTCAGCTAGCCCCACTTGCCCTTGAAGAGGCATGAAGGTCCCTCAGGTTTGCTCATGACCGGCTCATCCAGCAGCCTGTGCCCAGGCGCCTGTCCCCCGCCGGGGCAGTTCCCGGAGGCCTGCATGTGGTGGTGAGAAGGCAGCCCCGCTGACCACACGGGGCCCCTGGAGCAGGCAGAACCGGCGGTGAGCGGCTGTAGCGGGCACCATCTCTGTCGCATCCAGCTCTCCCATTGTAAGCGTGCAGTGATTTTTGTTTTTCAGCAAATTGACCAAGATGGTGCAACCCCACCACGACCCAGCGTTAGAATCTTTCCGTCACCCCAAAGAGCTCCTTGACACTACTAGCGCTCACTCCCCACCCCAGCCCGGCGCCCACTGACCCTGTCCCTGTCCCGGTCCGTGTGGGTCTGCCCGTCCTGGACACGTCACGCTATGGAATCGCCCAGCACATTTCCTTCTGCCACTGCTTTCACTTAGCGTGCCTTCAAGATTCCTCCGTGCTGCAGGCCGTGTCAGTGTCCGCTTTGTGGCTGAAGCGTCCCGCAGTGTCGACAGACCTCATCCATTCACCTGGCGGTGGACACTCGGAGCGCCCCCAGCTCGGGCTTGTGTGATGACGCCGCCGGGAACATCCGCAGGCTAGTCTGTGTGGACGAGCGTTCTCACTCCTCCGGGGTAGATTTCTAGCAGGGGAAGGGCTGGGTCACAAGCTAAGTTTATGTTTAACTTTTTAAGAAACTCCCAAATGTTTTCCAAAGCGGCTGCGCCAGGTTTCCCGCCCGCCAGGGCCACTGCTTTTGTGGCTTTTAAGTTAAATAGCTCAAGCCCTTCCCTTCCCTCCCCCAGAAATCTTCAAGGAAAATGAAGCCATGGAGTGGTGGGCAGGGTCATACCTGCCAGCTGCCACGGCCCCTCCTGCCTGGAGAGGTGGGGGCGGGAAGCCGGGTGAGATGAGGCAACGCTTGTCCTAGGGCCGTGTTCTTTCTCGCTGCCGGAGGAGTCAGTTTAGCGGGTTACGACCAGCTAAGAAGCCAGAGTGGATAGCTCTGGCCGTGCCTGGCACCTGGAGGGTTCCTGGGTGTGGGCATGTATGCAGGTGGCTATGGGTGTCTTTGTGACCTGGGCCACCAAGTACGACGTGGTCCCACAGTGAGGTGTGGCCCCCAAAGGTGGCTGAGCCCATGTACCCCAAGGGCCTTTGGGATCTGCGAAGCTTTGTGGAGGCCACTTCCCCAGTCACACGCGGCAGCTCCGGCCGTGCTGCCCCCCACCTGGTGACAGGCCTGCTGCAGGGTAGGGCGGGCTGGGGGTGTTCTAATCTGGGCTGGGCCGTGTGACCGGCAGGGCCCCAGCTGCAGGGCCTGGACAGGGCTGTTTTTAGCAAAGCCCCGACTCCCTGCCCCCACCTGGGCCCGCAGCTATTTATAGTCTGGGGCCTGGGGGAGTCAGTGCCCAGCCCGTGGCCACTGGCCAGCATTTGGCTCTGCAGAGCCCATCTGAACCCCTTTGATGATGTGGTCTGGCATGTCCCCTGGTCCCTTGGAGCCTTGGTCTCACACCTGCCGGCCCAGAGCCCTGAGTCTCCTTGGGAAGGGCTCAGAGTCCATGCCCCCTGGAAACTACCCCAGGGGACACAAGGGAAGCACCCCTTGTCTGATGTGACTCCGTGGCTCCTGATGGGCATTCAGAATGTTCAGATCCTCTGATCTGGAAACAAACCTGTAACCCTTTTGGTTTCTGCTGCTGCAATCCGCCTCTTCCTCACCTACATAGCCAGCTGCTGTGCCCCAGATCACCCCCTGAGACCCCCAGCCCCGTCCGGCGACAGCCCCCTCCGGGTCCAGTCCCGAGGCCCCAGCCCATCCTCAGCCTGCTGCACCTTCTGCAGCACAGGAGCCTCGACCCAGGCCCCCTCCAGCCACTTCCCACTGGTGGCCAGGTGTGCTCACTCTGCATCTCACCCCTGGATAGCTGTCATCCCCACGGTGGCACCAGGAAGGGATAAAGACTGCATCTCTCTCCCGGGGACAGTGGTCGCACTACTCGAGGTGGCCCTGACTGCTGTAGCCCATGTTACGGCATTTCCCCGCAGCAGTGCTCAGGCAGAGGAGGGCTCGGTGTCCCCATGAGAGAGAAGAGGGCACTGGGCACGGAGGGCTGGAGTGACCTGGTGGTGGCCGGAGCACAGTGAAGCAGGCCAGGCTGCTCTCAGCCTCAGAGGGTTGGTGGGGAACAGTCCACTCCCGCAGGCCTGTGGAGGAGGGGAGGCTGCAGGGGAGGGGCGCACAGTCCCTGGCTGCACTGGCATCACCAACTGTGAGTGATCTTTGCGGGAACAAGCCCAGGGTCCACTCCCTCCCCGTGGGGAGTGTGGGCAGTGTCCAGTCTCCCTGGGTTCCTTGTCACAGGCCTGGGAGCTGCCCCAGGAGCCCAAGGAGCCTGGTGGCTCTCTGAGCCCCATCCAGAGGTCAGCCAGCCAGAGCCCCGGGAGGGAAGGAGGGGCACCCCCTCCAGTCCTGGGGTGACGGCCTGGTAGGCACTCCTGCCCCCAGGGCCCATGCCTGGTCCTGAGCAGGGGGTGAGGGGCGGGTGGGGCAGTGGCCCCAGCTGGGGACCGGAGGACGGCAGACCACTGCTCTCCACTGCCCTGTCCCTCCACAGGCTGGGACAGGAAGGTGGACTGGTGTGGGGCCTCGTGGAAGCGTGGACCCTGTGGGGGCTGATGCATGTCCCAGAGGTTGCTCCCCTGCCAGCCGGTGACGCTGACCATTTGGGCCCCTCTACCGGAGACCTGGGCGCTGAGGGCTGGAGCGCAGCCCGGCTCTGGAGTCCAACTGCTCCCGCCAGGTCCCGGCCACACCAGTCGTGGGCGGCAGGTGGGGCTCTGCGCGTGCGTGGGGCGAGTGCAGGCGGGGCACGGGAGCGCAGCCACCCGGGAGGCCTTGGCCAACGGCTGCCGGGGGCCCCAATAAGCAGGTGCGCGCCAAGAGCCTGCGGACCCTCAGGCGGGGCGCACGACGCAGCGCCCTTTTGCGGACCTTATGCAACCGTGTAGGGAGCGACTACTCCGCAGTTTCTGACCCCAAGGCCCTGCACGACGGGTGGGGTCGCAGCGCACAGGCCCTGTCCCCGTCAGCGCCCTCCCCGTGCTCCACCCCCCTCCCCAGCCATCGGCTCACAGGAACCCCCCCAACTGCGTATTCGCCGGCGCCCCCCCCACGCCCCGCCCCGGCCGTCTTCCTGCCCCGCCGTCTGTCCCCGCCCCCTCCCCCCCCTCCCCCGCCGCTCCCGAAATGGCCGCGCACCAACTCTGCTCCCGGCGGCGGCCAGCGCGGCGGGCAATGGCCGGCCAGAGGTCACCAGCGCGACCGGGCGCCCGCGCGGGCCCGCCCCCGGCCCGCCCCTGCCCCCGCCCCGGGTGGGCCCCATTTAAGGGCGCGGCCCGCGGGTTCTCGGCGGCCAGCGCAGGACAGCCGAGCCAGCATGTCGGGGACCCGAGCCTCCAACGACCGGCCGCCCGGCGCCGGCGGCGTCAAGCGGGGGCGGCTACAGCAGGAGGCGGCGGCGACCGGCTCCCGCGTGACCGTGGTGCTGGGCGCGCAGTGGGGGGACGAGGGCAAAGGCAAGGTGGTGGACCTGCTGGCCACGGACGCCGACATCATCAGCCGCTGCCAGGTGCGGGCGGGCCCGGGTCCCTCCCCCACCCGCCCAGCGAGCCTCCCCCCACCCTGACGGACCCTGTCCTCTCCGCCCTGACCGGGTCATGCCACTTGGACTCCTTCCCCTCCCCGGCACCTCTCCAGGGGCCACCCTACACACCCACGCGCGCCACTCACACCACCCCCCTGAACTCACACCCGTATCCTTCCCTCCACCGGACACCCCCACTCCCTCCAAGGCAGCGGCCCAGGGGTAGAGCTATAAATACAAGTCGCTGAGTTGGGGACACCCGATCCTCAGGGGGTGGGGCATGCTGTGGAGTGACGCTGGGTCCTCCATGAGGGGGACAGCTCCTGGGTGTTTGGGGGATCCCCAAGACAACCCTCTTCCTCATCCTGCTGTGATTGCCTGGGGCCGATGTGGGTCAGTGGTCGCCAAGGGGGTGAGAGCTGCTTGCGGGCAGGGGGTGACCCTGTGAGTCAGCCAGCAAGAGGCAGAAGTGGGCGGTGGGTGGGTGCCCTGGGGCGGAACAGCTGGGGGCAGGGACTTGAAGGAAGCTGCTTGGGAGGGGTTGGTGTGGGGAGAGGGAGGAGCCACAGACTCCTGGCCAGGCGACCCAGTGGTTGGTGGTGCCACTGAAGAGGCCAGACATGGGCTTGTCCCCAGGGCCCAGGGCAGGGCCTCTGCCAGCTGCGGGCTGCTCTCAGCACCCCCGTCTGTTCCCCGACCAGTGCTGGCCACTGGGTGCTCTCTCAGGGCCACTGCCCAGGGTCTCCGTGGGTCCCCATTCTGTGCCAGGGCTGTCCATGGGCTGACTTACAACTCCCGGCACAATGTGGTCAGCTCTGGAGTGTCCTTATTGGCACCACTGGGGTTTGGAGCCCTGTCCAGAGGCTGCTGTCAAAAATGGGACAAGGACATCTGCTCCAGCCCCTTCCTCTGGTTCTGTGGCCTCTGTCCTGAGCACTGGGAGGAGGGCTGGGGGCTCGGGGAAGCCCATCAGAGAACAGAATCAGCCCAAGGACCTGTTTGGCTCAAGGCAATCTGGCCTCAGTAGCCATCTAGGCCGATCCTGCCCATGGGGGTCGGTGGCCTCCTGGGAAGTTTATCTCCCACCCTCTCTCTGCCCTATGAGGCAGACAATCACCTCCCAGGTCCCAGAGGCAGCCGTCAGACACCCTGCTGCGTGTGTGACAGGCCGCTGTCCCCTGCAGCCTGAGGACGTGTCCAGCAAGCTCCAGCTCCTCTCCCTTTGGGGTGCCCAGCGCCAAGGCTGCCATGCCTCCCCCCCAGTTCCCTCCTCAGGCCCCTGCTCATGACCTGCCAGGTGATGCTAGGGCCCCTGCCCATGACCTGCGGGCTCCAGCCAGCACACACTGGGGCCACCTCCTGCTACTTACAATGCCCAAAGGCTGGTCTCAAGGCTGCCAGGCTCTGCCACCAGCTGTGGAGATGGTGCTGGAACAGCCCCCGCTGCTCTGCCAGCGGGTCCCTCCATGTGGCAGCCAGGACCAGCAAGGGCAGAGCAGGTGGAACCATCCCAAACCTGGGGCCACCAGGCACCCCTCGCCCAGCCTGGTTTCTCCGACAGAGGTCAAAACACGTCCCCTCCTGAAGGAACCCCTGGCACTCCAGCTTTTTGGGAATAGACATTCAAGTGTGTCCTGGAGCCCACGGGGCCTCCCTCCAGCCTCCTAACATGCGCCAGTGAGGCAGCGTCATTCTGCAGAGCTCCTTTGCAGGTGGGGAAACCGAGACTCAGAGACCTTGAGGAATGAGAATACTGCGTTTGGAGCCCTTACAGGCGCCCATGTCCACCACGACAGCTCCAGGCCTGGCCCGCTTGTCCCCACCCCGTGGTGAGGTAACGAGCTGAGGTTTTAGGGGGGCCACTCCTGGAAGGCAGGGTCGGCGGACCCCCTCTCTGAGTGCCAGCCCCAGGCCCTGCAGGTGCCCAGTGATCCCGGCTTGTCCCTCCCCCAGCAGTGGGGGCTCTGCCTGCCACTGGCCTCCCCACTGCTTGTGCCCCCCATGTCTGCCCACCCTGTGTTGTGCGAGGCTGGTGGGGGGGGCGGTCCAGCCTGTCCCCGAGGAAGGCTGCCCCTACTTGGAGAGTGGCGTGCAGCCCGATGACAATGCCAAAAGTTGGGGTCCCCAGGTGCAGCAGAGGAGCCGAGGAAATGCACATGCGGGGGGCAAAGTGGCCAGGCCCAGGTGCCCGTGCAGACCACCTGGTCTGTCAGCTGTGGCTGGGGCCATCTGTGTGGTGGCCAGGCTGCGTGGGTGGCACAGGCTCGGGCTCAGGCTCTGCTGGTGCTCTCCTCCAAGCCCTCTCTCTGCCCTTGGCACTTGGCGCAAGTCCACTTCCCGCCCTGCCCAGAGGTGGTCTGGGGCTGCCCGAGCTCTTCTGCCACCCTCGTCCTTCGGGGCCTGTGGTCAGAAGGTCGCCAGCACCCCCAGGGGCTTCGTTTCCTTCCAGTCTCAGGCCTGGGGTCCCAGCTGCCGCTGCTCTTTGCACATGGGACCTGCCACTGGGCAGCCCAGTCCCTTGCGCCTGTGTTCTGCGCCCTGGCCTCCTGCCCATGGCCCCTATCTCTTCCCCCCATGTGTCCCCGCCCTGCTGCGGCTTCCTTCTCTCCTGCCCCCCACGTCCCTCCTCTGCCCTCCAGGCTGAGTCTCTCCTGAGCGGGGCTGCCCTCCCTGCTCTGGCCACACCACAGAACCCAGAGGTCATCCGCCGTCTGTGTGGTCCGTGGCGTCTCTTCTCTCGGCTTGGACACCCCATCCCACTCTGGGCACCCCAAGCACCCTGGCCTGGGCCTCCTCTCCTGTGTCCGCCGTTTTTCCTTCCCCCGAGAGCCAGCCTGCATGTCCAGCTCCTCACTCCCCAGTAGGCAGCTCAGGCTGTGCTCCCTGGGCAGGCGCATCCTGGCCACCATGTACCCTGCTGCACCCTGTCCCCAGCGGGCAGCAGGCAGCCTTGGTCCCCAGCTTGGCCGTCTCCAAGCTACCTTCCTCTGCTGCTCTGGGCTCCCTGCCCAGGACCGCGAGGAGCCAGCACACATCTTTGTGTCTGACTACGCGTTCCCATGGTGATCACCACCCTGTCCTCCACCTGCAGTCGGGCTGGGGGTCCAGCGAGAGCCACCCTGCGGGAGCAGCAATAGGTCCCAGGCTGGTAGTGGCAGTGGTGGCAGAGTTCACAGGGACATGAGGTCACAGGGACTCCTGCTGCATCTTCTGTGGCGTGGCAGCACTGGCGCTGCTGACGTCCGGGCGTTGAGGGACCCTGTCCTGTGGCTTGTCTGTCTCGGGAGCGCTCTCCAAGGGGCTGTCAGGAAATGCTTGGCCTCGGGCCCCGGGCTGCCCCAGGACCCCTGGAGGTGCAGAGGCAGCCGCCCCAAACAGGCTCCTCACTGCCTCTGTGCCGCTGGCCGCTGAGCAGAGAGCAGGGCTCCCCACAGTTACACAGCCCCCCGTCACCGTGGGACGTCTACCCAGGCAGCCAAGACCTGCCCACCGTGCCCACGACCTGTTCCTCCTGGGCCTCGCCCCACTGTCCCAAGGGAAGGAGCCCGGGAGCAGATCCCAACAGGAAGGGGGTGCTGGGTAACCTCAGGCCGCACCACTCGGTGGGCCACGACCCTGCCACGCTGGGAGCTGAGGCCCTGGTCCACTCTGCGCTCGCTGGCCGCCAGGCAGAGGCGGAAGAGCTGGTCCCGGCCCTGAGTCACTCCCAGTCCAGGAGGGAGAGGTGCAGCCGCCACCCCACTGCTGTCATCATCTTCCCAGCCTGAGTGGGAAGCCAGCCTGTGGGGGGGCGTGGTGGCCAAGGGCTCCGCCAGGGCAGGGGGATTCGGGCTGTCAGGGAAATGTACACAGCTAGTGCTGGGCGAGGGAAGTGGGGGCTCCGGCACTCAGGCGGTGGCTGCCCTCAGCTCAGGTGCTGCTGCTGGTGGGGCTGAGAGTGGGGGTGCACCGCCGGGGAGAGAGGGGCCGGTGCCTTCCCCGACCCTGGGGTCAAGTGGGCACATCCAATGCCCCACCCTGTGTGACTGAGGGGCGAAGAAGGGCAGTGGCTGAGTGGTCCCTGAGGTGAGGGCCCCTGGCAGGTTAGAGGTCAGCAGCCTCCCCCAGCCCAGGTGGTGGCCAGGGCTGGGCTGGGCGGCACAGTGGACTACAGAGTGAGGCTGGGGCCGCGCAGGATGTGCGGTCAGTGTCTGCGCACGCAGGACGCCGGGAGCCGGCGGTGTGGGGTGTTGGGTGAGCAGGGAAGGATGGGGCTCTGTGTGGACAGACCCCTGCAGGGGACAGCAGCTCAGGGTGCTCCCTCCCTCCTTCAGCCCGGGGAGCAGTGGGGAGCACCTCAGGGACATGCAGGACCCTGTGGCCAGGACCCTGGAGGACCCTGGCCTCCCCTGAGCGCGGGGGCCTCATCACCTCCTGCTGCGGGCAGGGCAGCCAGACTGGCCAGGGCCTCTTTGCCCTTTGCTGTGGGAGTGGCCTCATGCCGGGCACTGCAGCTGGTGGGGCCCTGGGTCATCTGAGGGTCACCTGACGCCCTTGTCCCACAGCAGCCTGCGTCTGTTCCCAGGTGCCTGTGTTTACCCCCAACAAAGGTGGGTGTGCCTGGTGGGGCTTTGCTGGCTGTGGTCTATGCCGTGTCCTCGGCCGCTGACGTTGGCCTGGACACCGAGGGCAGGCAGGGGAGGAGGGGCACCTTCCTCCATCTGGGCTGTCTGCGCCTGGCCATGGGAGGCAGCACCTGGCCTGGTGCCTGAGGTCCCCGGAGGCCTGCCAGCTCGGCGGGGAGGGGGGAGCCTCCACACTGGGGACAGCAAACTTGGCTCCAATGCGAACTTCCCTGCCCTCGGGACCTCCACTTCCCCACCTGTCCCCGGAGACCTCCACCCCTGCCTGCCACCCCCAAGGCAGCAAGCGTGACTGTGGCTGTCGTGAACCAAGTGTAAGGGCAGCTGCCGCCTGTGCCAGGAGCGAGGACAGAGCAAGGATGGGTGTCTCCAGGGAGACAAGTGACCCCCAAACCCAGGGCCTGTCAGTCTCTCGAGGGCCTGTCCCATCCTGTGTGCCCGGGGCGGGATTCCCCGTCAGACGCGAGAGAGCTCGGGTGGTTAGTGAGGACAGGTTGGGCCGTGGGGGCCCCTGGTCTTTGCGCTGAGCCACCCCCGGAGGCGTTGGCACCAGCCTGGGCCAGACCCTCTCGGACCGAGTCCCCCAACCGGACCCTGCACTACACCCAGAGAGCAGGACGCTAACCCAGCCCGGCGCCCAGACACACAGCAGAGCCCACCCTGTGCTGGGCTCCCCAATGTGGGGCAGAGGGAGGCTCTGAGCATCTGCAGCTGGACCCGGCCCCCGAGGGCGGCTGGGGCATCAGGCAGGCCCTGGGGTCAGTCCCATCCCGGGGTTCCAGCGCTCGGTGCCTGCGGCTCAGCCCGGTCTCTGTTCCAGGGTGGCAACAACGCCGGCCACACGGTGGTGGTGGATGGCAAGGAGTACGACTTCCACCTGCTGCCCAGCGGCATCATCAACACCAAGGCCGTGTCCTTCATCGGTGAGTGCCTTGCCCCACTGGCGCCCTCCCCGCTGCGTGCCCCGGCCCGGCTGGGACGGGCTGAGAGGACATGGACACAGTGCTGGGGCAGGGGAGGCAGGAGCAGACCTGCCTGACCTGGGCGCTGTCCTCAGAGCCCTGCCGGTCCCCACCTGACCTCGAGCCTCGTGGGCTGGGGGCACAGAGGCTCCCTGAGCACTCAGACGCCCCGTGTGCGCGCGTGACGGTGTGCCCGTGCTGCGTGCAGATGCCTGGCCGGCCCCTTGCCTGGGCTGCTGCAGATGCCTGGCCGGCCTCGTCCCTCTGTCCACGGCCCCCACCCCCTCCAGGGCCCGTGCACAGCCCCTCCCCGTGGACCTGGCTGCAGCCCTGGTGACCTCTCAGTGCCCCTGAGAGGCCAGGCTGCATCCCGCCACTGGGATTTTGAGACTCTCTCCAGACACTGCCTCTCCTGCCCAGCCTAGACTCAGGTCTTAGCCCGAGGTCCCCTTGCTCAGAGCAGCTTTTCCTGGCCTCCCAGTCCGGGCCAGCCAAGTCCCGTCTGCTCCTTTTCCTTCCGGCTCCTTCCGTGCCTACAGCAAGGCCATGCTTGCCGGTCAGGAAGGGGAGGCTGCAGGCGCTTTGGGCTGTGCCCAGCGCTGGCAGGGGCTCTGGCCGGCTGACTGTGAGAGGGGGAGATGCCGGCCGGGGGAGCAGCTGTGGGTGGCCGGGGCTGGGCCAGAGGGGAGACTCGCCCAAGAGCCTGTGCGGTGGAGCAGATCCTGCTTGGGACCCCCAGCATGGAGCGAGGACAGGGCGGTGACGATCCGTATTTCACAGTGGGGAGGCCCTGGCCCGGGCGGAAGCCTGCCCCCCTGTGTCCCCGCAGCCCCTGGTTCCCAGCCCCGGGCGGACTGGGAGGCCGGCTGACCGCTGCCCCGGCTGTGCTGCAGGAGCCTTCTCCCGACAGCCGCCTATTCTGCCGGGTCCTGGGCCCCGCTCGGCGGGAGGCCAAGGAGGCGCCACGTGACCCGGAGGGCGCTCTCTGCCTGGTCTCAGAGGACGGATCAGGGCCAGCAACCGGGGCCCAGGCTGGGCAGCCACCGGAAACAGCAGCGAGGGCCGGCTCGGCAGACGGCGCAGCCAGATGGTGCCCGACAGAGGCTCAGCAAAGGGCAGATGCGCCAGGGCCTGCGAAGGCGCGCTGCTCAGCCTGAGGCTCTCTGGGCCTCCACCGCGTGGTTATCGCAGGATGCTGTGGCATTTGGGTGATCTTTTGTGCCCGCTGTGGATTGCACGGGCTCTGGTCACTCCCATCTGGACTGATGTCCTGTCTCCCTCGGCCTGTCCCATGGCCAGCCAGGTGGGAGCCGGAGGGGACGGTCCGTCTGGGACGCAGCAGATGGCTCTGAGGGCTCCTCTTGCTCTCGGGGGAAGGGTCTGGAGTTCGGACTGTAGCCCAGACCCCACGCTGGCGTGCTGTGGGACCCTGGGCCTGCCGCCTGCCCTCTCTGGGCCTGGGGCTCCCCGGGAGGCGCTGCTTGGCCTGGGAAGGGGCGAGGCTGCGCTTGTCCAGGGCGCTCCGTTTTCATACCATGTGAACAAACACAACAACTCTCTGGAGGTGTAATTCACCTATCCTAAAACTCACCGGCTGTACAAGTAAGATGTGCAACCACCACCACAAAAAAATTTAGAAATTGAATTTTAGAACCTTTCCTTCCCCCCAGAGACGTTCCGGCATGCGTTTGCAGGTAATCCTGCTCCCCGCGGCCCCCGCTGATCTGCTCTGTCTCTGCAAACGGTTCCGTGCGGGCTTGGAGCTTTGTTTTCACCGTTTTTTAATTGTGGTAAAACATACAAGACATAAGATTTGCCGTTTTAACCATTTTCCGTTGTTTTTTTAATGTTCCTTATTTTGAAGAGCAGTTTTAGGTGCCCAGCAAAATCAGGCGCTGGTGTGGAGATTCCCCCCGCGCCCCCCAACCGCACGCACCGCCGCCCCACAACCAGCACCCCGCGACAGTGTGTCACAGTCGGGGAACCTGCCCTGACGCGTCCCAACCGTAACTGACAGGCGGGGTCACGCTCGGTGTCATGCGTTGGCACGTTTGAGCCCACGTATGATGACGCGTGTGCACCTCTGCGGTGTCGCACGGGGCAGTTCCACTGCCCTGAGACCCCCCTCGGTGTTCCGCCCGATCCCCCTCCCGCCCAGCCCCTGGTACAGCTGTTTGTCCCGTCTCCGTAGTTTCTTCCGGAATGTCGTGCGGCTGGAGCCGGATGGCGCACGCGGAGCCTTGCAGACTGGCTCCTTCCACGGAAACATGCATGTAGCTCTCCCTGTGTCTTCTCACGGCCCGGGAGCTCGTTTCTTTTTAGCACTGAAGAAAATCCCGTTGTCTGGGTGGACCCCAGTTCTTTTGTCCACTCCTCTACCACAGGACGCCAGGCTGTGGCAATCACGAATAAAGCTGCTCTAAACACTCGTGTGTGGGTTTGTGTGGATATAGGTTTCAACTCCTTTGGGTAAATACCAGGGAGTGTCCATCTCCAGAACTTTTCACCTTGCAGACTGAAACCCCGAAACACTAAACGTCTCCCCGCCTCCCCACGCCCAGCCCCCCATTCTACTTGCTGTTTCTGAGGTTTGACCACTCCGGGACCGCGTCTGAGTGTTTGTTTCACTTGGTGTAGTGCCCTCCAGAGACACCACGTCGTAGCGTGTGTCAGGGGTTCCTGTCTTTGTGGGGCTGTGTCACGCTCCTCAGTGTGGACAGACCACACCTGGCCGCTCCGTCCGTCCGTCCGTGGATGCCTCGTGGCCACTGCGGACAGCGCTGCTGTGGGCGTGGCTGTGCCCCTGCATGTTGACCACAGCTCGCTCCCCCGCGCCCATGTGTTGCAGGCAACGGGGTGGTCATTCACCTGCCGGGCCTGTTCGAAGAAGCGGAAAAGAACGAGAAGAAAGGTGGGTCCGTGTCCCTGCAGACTCGCCCTGTCCCAGCCGTGGTGTCCTCAGCTGGCACCTCAGTGAGGGTCTCTCCCCGGGGGGATGGGCATTCTCCCCTCACTGACCTGGTGAGGCTGGCCCAGCTCCCGCCCGCTGGCTCTGCCTGTGCAGAAGGCCCCAGACCCGCCGTGGCTGCTGCCTGCACACCCGGCCAGCCGGCCCTGCAGACTCAGACTCAGGAAGTCCCGGAGGGAGCTAGGCCCCCGGCGTGCAGCTGGGATTGGGGACAACTGGGTCAACCATGCCAGCAGGGAGGGACGTGGCTCCTGGGGCCCAGCAGTGTGTCGCTAGGCACACAGAAGCAGGTGGAAACCCGCAGCCGGGCATGGGCAGGTCAGACTGCAGCGGGCTGTCTCAGGGCAGGAAGGAAGCAGAGCTCCAGCCTCAGGGCTCCGGGTCAGGGTGAGGAGATCGTGGAACCTGATTCTGGGAACACAGCACCAGGAGGTCCCCAGGCTGAGGCCCCAAGGGGCACAGGCCACCTCCAGAGCGGCTGCAGACAGGGAGAAGGCCGGGCACACAGCCTGGGGCAGGACAAGCCCACAGGCATCTGCGGGGGTCCCATGGCCTGAGGGCCTGGGAGCCTCAGCTGGAGAAGAGGAACCGAGGGGAGGGGCTGTGGCCTCCTGCGCAACAGAGAGGACCACGTGGCTCCTTCCCACATGCCTTCCCCGAGGGAGCCAGGCCCACCTCACCTGTGAGCTGCAGCACACCTATGCCGCCAACCCATCTGTGCCGTGTCCCCGCAGGGCTGAAGGACTGGGAGAAGAGGCTCATCATCTCTGACAGAGCCCACCTCGGTAAGGCACCTCGGCGGGGCTGAGGGTTCCGGGGCACAGAAGGAAGGGGTCCCAGTTCAGAGCATACCCTCTCGCCCCTTCCAAAGAGCTGTGAGGCAGGGCCTGGGTCCGGGATCACTAGCCCCGTCTGCAGACAGGGAAACTGAGCCCAGGGAGAGGTGCGGGCACACCTGAGTCTGTGCAGAGCCGAGCGGGACTCGGGCGTCTCAGCGCAGTCTGTGCTCTTTCAAACCTCAGCCACCCCCTTCCCGGGAGACGTGGGCGCGGCAGGTGAGGGCCCCACGTAAACCTCTGTCCTCTGCTTCTCTCTTGTCCCCCCGTGCCCCGCCCGGCCCGACAGTGTTCGATTTTCACCAGGCTGTCGACGGACTCCAGGAAGTGCAGCGCCAAGCACAGGAGGGGAAGAAGTAAGTACGTTGCCACCTTCCCGTCGGCACGGGTGCTCTGGTCCCGCAAGTCGGCAAAGTCCGGGACCTGTCTGGTCCTGGCAGGACGGGGAGGGGATGTCGACGGACGCAAGGCCCCCAGGAACAGCACCCGAGATGCCCTGGCACATTGCTGAAGCCCTGAACGTGCCCACCTCTCTCTGGGGTCCCACGTGGCTTCCCTCACCGCCGCCACCACACAGCCCCCTGGCGGTGCGCCCGCCCTGACGTCACCTGCCCCATCCGCACGACTGCGGGATCCTGGGCTGCCCTGACTGCTCCCGGGCCCAGGAAAGACACGAGACGCACGGGGCCACCAGCTCTGGCCCTGTCCCAATCCTGCCCCCACCCTGACAGCCACCGTTTGTCCACTCAAGGGGGTTTATTGGAACCTCGACGTGCCAGGGACACAGGAGTGAAGCAGAAGCGCGTCCTGCCAGGGAGCGTCTACAGTCTCATGCTTACACACTGCACATACGTGCTCGCATGCCACACGCATGTGCACGCTCACATGTGCACAGATGCACACACTATACAAGTGCACACACTCATACATGCACACACAGAGCCCGGCCAGACAGTGCTGCGCTGAGCTCCCGGTGGCTCAGCCTGGCAGGCAGCGGGGTCCAGGCTGGGGATGCAGCAGCCAATGGGCCCCGAGTGCAGCGTGGGCCTGGAGAGGGAAGCTGAGGCAGAATGTAGACAGGGCAGCGTGAAGACGGGGTTGAGGGGGTTTAGGTCTGGGGCGCCAGCACCCTGTCACTGGGTGTCCGGGCAGCTCTCCCGGCGCTCAGGCTCCTGGGTGTTGCTGATGCATTGGCACCTGGGTGTCACCTCGCTTGGCCCTTTATCCCTAAGGTGGCCCCAGGGCTCTGGCGGGGTCTGCCAGGCCCCCACAGCACCCGCCCCCACCTTTCAGCATCGGCACCACCAAGAAGGGGATCGGACCCACCTACTCGTCCAAAGCTGCCCGGACAGGCCTCCGCATCTGCGACCTCCTGTCGGACTTTGACGAGTTTTCCACCAGGTACCTGGGCCCTGCAGCCGGGGGCGGCAGGGGAGGCCTGCCGAGAGCCTGGCCAGCAGGGCGGGCACGAGGGGCCCCGGACGCGGGGCGGCCGTGGCAGCTGTCGCTCGTGCAGGTTCAAGAGCCTGGCCCGCCAGCACCAGTCCATGTTCCCCACCCTGGAAATAGACATCGACGGCCAGCTCAAAAGGCTCAAGGTGAGGCCGGGCAGCGCGGGCAGGCAGGTCCCGGGGTGCCTGTCGAACGTCACGGGGCACACCTGTTGCCAGGCATTATTATGGTCTGGCCAGCCCTGCTGGGGACCCGGGGCCTCCTCCGCCCAGGGCTGCAGCCCGTTCTGCTGTTTGGTCCTCGCAGGCGTTTGCCGAGCGGATCCGACCCATGGTCCGCGATGGCGTTTACTTCATGTACGAGGCGCTCCACGGCCCCGCCAAGAAAATCCTGGTGGAAGGCGCCAACGCAGCCCTTCTTGACATCGACTTCGGTAAGGCCTGGCGGTGCTCGTCCCCACGGCCTGTGTCTGCCAGGGAAGACCAGGCCGCTGCCGAGAGCAGCGGGAGCACACCGGGGGTGCAGGTGGCAGAGCCAAGGCCGCAGTGCCACCCACGCCCACGGAAGTGGTCCCGGCGTCCCTGTCCCCAGCTTAGGCAGGGGGAGGGGAGGAGAGAAGGGTGGGTGAGCTAACGGGAGAAAGGCCGGCACGGCAGCAGGCAGCTGGCCAGACTGCTCAGAGCAGCCCCTCGGTGGTCTGTTTGTCCCCGTCCCTGAGCCCACGGGCACACCAGCTAAGCCCCCATCACCACGGCAGCCTGGCCACCTCTGTCCACGGCAGGAGCAGCCTCCTCCCTCTCCTCACCCCAGACTCGTGCGTGAGCCACGCAGCCAGGCACCCGGCGCACCAGGCAGGCCGTCAGACCCACCGAGGGGACACACAGGGAGTGGAACCGCCTGCCGCCCGGGGCGGGCATCAGCGGGTGGTGGGCAGCCCCGACCCGGTCTGTCTTGCAGGGACCTACCCCTTCGTGACCTCATCCAACTGCACGGTGGGCGGCGTGTGCACGGGCCTGGGCATACCCCCCCAGAACATAGGCGACGTGTACGGCGTGGTGAAGGCCTACACCACACGCGTGGGCATCGGGGCCTTCCCCACCGAGCAGATCAACGTGAGTCCCCAGCCCCACCCCGGGGAACACATGGGACGAGGAGGCCAGGCAGGGTGCCTGGGGGCAGGGCGAGCTGCAGGGGCTGAGGGCCCGATCACGCCACTCGCCCTGCCAGGGATGGTGGTTGATGGGGCGTTGGATGTTGGCGTATTCCCACCACATCAGCACCACGTGGCCTGCGCCATGTGTCTACACGTGTGCGCACACACGTGCGTGCAGAACCTCGTTTCCCTGGGGAAGTGAGAGGCCCACAGGGGAGGGCGGTGCCTTGCAGCCCCCTCCAGCTCCCCTGCCTGGGGCAGCTGGTGGACTACGTTGACTCAGAGAGGTTGCCGGGCACCTGCCCTCAGCCCTGTCCTGGCAGGGGTTGGGGGGGGTCCATCACCGCCAAGCTAGAACCGGGCTGAAAGCAGAGCCCGCCACCCTCCTCGGCTCTTTGGCCTCAGGGGTGTTTCTGGAGGCTGCCGGGATCCCTAGGAGACGCAGCCTTCCTTCCTCAGCCTCACCTGTGAGCCCAGGCAGGGAGGGCACAGCCCTTGTGCTGAGCAGGAAGGAGGAGCAGGTGCTGTGAGTGGCTGGGGCTGGGTGTCGGCAGATACGCGCACGCCCTGTCCCCAGAGCCGGGCTGCAGGGCCCGCCTGCCCCCCGTGAAGCCCAGGGGCTGGTGTGTCCCAGAGACAAGCTCGCCGGCTCAGAAGCACACCGGCCGCAAGGCCCTGCTGGGTGTGAGCCTGGGCTGCCAGACGCGCCTGCCAGGGACACGGGAACCAGACGCGAGGGGCGGCTCCGTCAGGGGGTGGCGGCTTCGAGGATTCCCCTGATCCAGGGGGGCTGGGGAGGCCAGGCCAGGGGCACAGGGTTCCCGTCGTGGCCTGGGAGGACCGTCCACTCTGCTGTCACTAGGAAATCGGAGACCTGCTGCAGAGCCGCGGCCACGAATGGGGAGTGACCACGGGCAGGAAGAGGCGCTGTGGCTGGTTAGACCTGATGATCCTGAGATACGCCCACATGGTCAACGGGTTCACCGCGTAAGCAGCCCTTCCGCGGGCCGTCCGCCTCTGTCCCCACCAGGCCCGCCGGGACCCCCACACCCACAGGACTGGCACCTGTCCAGAGGGCCAGGCCGGGGCCCTGCGGCTGCTTGGTGCAGCCTCTGGCTTTGTCGAGGCTCCCACGCCGCTGGCCGCTCTGCTCACCCCGGACACAGGCCCAACGTGGGTGTGACAGGTGCCAAGCGAGGGCCGTGCCCCAGCCCTGAGATCCCCAGAGGCCCCAGAGTGCGTGGCAGGAGCTGCTTCACCCGTTCCCCAGCGGGCGCCTCTGGAGCTGGGGTCGCCAGGGACATCCTGCCGGAGGGATGGCGGGACTCAGCGGCAACAAGCTGGCAGGCAGGGACAGCAGGTGCACACTCACACTTGGACCCCACGGGCACCTGGCATTTCTAGAAGCTTCATCCTACGGGGTGGCACACAGACGGGGCCCGGAGAGCCACAGACCAAGGCAGCTGATGACAACATGACGCTTGTTGGGGGCCCCACTGGCGGGTGCTCCGGGTGCTTCCTGCCACATAGGCAGAGCCCATAGCGCCACAGGCCAGCCTCAGTCTCCCCCTAGAACCACGTAGAGGTAACTCGTGGCTCAAAAGAAGGATGCAAAACCCCAAGCAGGAAAGGCCACCTGCGAAGCCCACCTGAGGCCCCTCACCTGCGAGGGTGACCACCACAGCGTGGGCAGCCACGAGGCGAGCTTGGGTGTGGCCCTAGCGGCTGCCCCACCCGCAGCAGCGCCCACCCAGCGGCGGCAGAGCCTAGCCTGACACCTGTCGGCCCCTCGCATTTTTCTGGGATCACCTGATCTTTATTTTGTATGCCCCGTAAACAACAGAGGAGGAGAAACGAGGCCGTGAAAAGCAAAAGGAAGGAATCCAGCCTTGCGGACCCTTCCCCAGTCTGTCTCTTTGTCTCGGTTTTGGACAGGCTGGCCCTGACGAAGCTGGACATCCTGGACGTCCTGAGCGAGATTAAAGTGGGCGTCGCGTACAAGCTGAGCGGGAAAAGGATCCCCTACTTCCCAGGTACGAAACAAGGTGGCTTTTCTGTGCGTTGGTCTGTTTCACGGGCATCGAAATGGGCAGGACTGGCGATTTCTTGGAGACGGAGCAGAGGTTCCCATGCTCGGCAGGCAAAGGACAACACGCCTGTGTCCGAGACTCACCTCCGGCGCCGCTTCCGGCTCTCGCGGGTTCTCCCACGACAGGCCCCCCGGTGGCTGCAGGTGCTGTCTGGTGGTTTGGGAAGGGCTTGGTGGAAAGGCCTGGGGAGGCTGCGGGGAGTTGACTCAGCCACCTTGACCTGCCGTGGGTAAAAGGCCCACCTGCGGCGGCCGTGGGGTGCGTCCAAGTCAGAACGGAGACCTGACTGCAAGGAACCATAACACACCCAGCCAATGTGAAGGGTGACGATTTCACCTCAGAAAACATGCTTTTCAGTTACATTTTTAAAGACGTAACTGGCGTCTCTCCTGCCGTGCGTCCCTTCTTTTGGAAAGCAAGGAGATGCTGTTTTCTTGGATGTCACGGTTACCTGTGCATCTGGACGTGCCCCTCGACCTCAGGCCCAGCTCACGTTCTGGCCCCATGTCCCCAGCGGCCCTGGGCAAACTAGCCCTTGCTTACCTCCTCTGAGCAGACCCACGTAGGTCCCGAAGTGCCACTTGGCCTCAGGAAGCTCGTGCATCCGCTGGGCAGTGTCCCTGGCCCTATGACCCCTGATCCCTGCGAGGGCACACTACTGAGGCTGCCAAGTCTCCTCGGGGTGGTCCAGAGCCCCAGGCAGACGCAGACCCTGCCTGGCTCCATGGCTCGAAAACCACTGCAGCAGGAACCCTGTCCCAGCATCTTCCGTCAGTAAGGGGTGATTGGCTCCTACCCCGAGCTGCAGACCCCACACGGAGTCCCGATGCTCTTGGGGTGAGGGGACATAGATCCTTGAGCATCCCTTAATGTTTCGGGATTCTAGAATCTCTTAGAATGTCCAGGCAGGGCCTTGGAGTTCCTCAGCTGAAGCCACCGTGGAGGTTTTAGCAGTTAGCCAGGGTGGGTGTGTCCCCTGGTCTGGAAGGCGTACAGACAGTGTCCAAGCCCCCTGCCAGCTCCCACTCACCACCCAACACGGAAAACCAAACAGTGCCTTGCCCACCCTGGACGCCCTCCTGGCTGCGAGTCCCTGGGCAAGCGGGCTCTGGGGTGGGGGCTGCGGTGACACCAAATGTCTGTGGGACCCGCTCATCCGTGTTTCCCAGCTAACCAGGAGATACTTCAGAAGGTTGAGGTCGAGTACGAAACACTGCCTGGCTGGAAAGCAGACACCACAGGCGCCAGGCGGTGGGAAGACCTGCCCCCACAGGCCCAGAGCTATGTCCGCTTCGTGGAGAACCACGTGGGAGTCCCAGGTGAGTGCCCTGCGTCCCCCGGCCCCCTCTCCTTGCACCCCGAGCCCCGGGCACCCCAAGAGGCCCACGTCCCAGTGCAGGGCTTGGCGCACAGTAAGAAACCAGCCGAGTGTGGTCACCGGGAGACCGTATCAGACGGAGCGCGGTGAGGAGGGTCCCAAGCTAGGTGCGGGTGTGGCCCTGCCAGGAACAGCCGCCTCTCAGCATCTGGGACGACAGACAGGACACACCCGCCTCTGTGGCGTGGGCTTGCTCTGGCAGCACAAGGAGGCCGCAGCTGCAGCAGGGCCGTAGGGAGACGCACCTCCTGCAGACGGGGTGGCCGTTTCCAAGGTGCAGGACGGAGGGAGGGAGAGGGACTAATGCCCCAACACGCACCGCCTTCGTAACCAAACAATTAGAGCCATGTCCATTCAGAGAAAACACAGCCCCTTTCACTAAATGAACTACACGAAAAGACGTGACATTAATGAAAATTTCCTTCCGTGAACGCTCTGCTCCGCCCTCGCAGTCAAGTGGGTCGGTGTCGGCAAGTCCAGAGAGTCGATGATCCAGCTGTTTTAGATCAGACCAGCCCGACCCAGCCGGGCCGCGCCAGTGTCCCGCCCCACAGAGACGGCAGCCGCCACGGTCCCCGGCCGCCACAGCCAACACCATGAACAAAGAAACACGAGAACGATTTCTGGACTTCTGTATTTCTACTGAAGCCTTCAGCTCAAGAGGTTGATTTCCATGATGATTTTAAACATCAGAAAGCCAACCTCGTGTACGTTTTTAAAAATTCTGCTCTTTAAAATGAGCCACAGTGCTCAAAACGGAGACCTTCTGTGACACATCAGCTGTCACACGATCGTGTGCCCAGTTGGAGCCGTGTCATAATAAACTTCCAGTAGCCGCTGAACGAGAGTGGTGGTTTCACGTTTGTTTTGACTTGTCCTTGTTGCTTTTAAACACTGAAAGGTGACAGCTCACCGTGCCGAGTACGGAGGACGCAGCTTCCTGAGAGATGCCGGAGTGGCTGGTGTCACAAAGCCAAGCCGTGGGTTCGCATCAACACAACTCACTGCGGCCTCGAACTCCTGGGGTCAAGCATCCTCCTGCCTCAGCCTCCCGAGGAGCTAAGACTACAGGCATGCACCACCACGCCCGGCTCATTTTTTTCTCTTTAGAGATTGGGTCTCACTCGGTTGCACAGGGTGGTCTCCCACTCCTGGGCTCAAGTGATCCGCCCACCTCGGCCTCCCTAAGTGCTGGGTTTACAGGTGTGCAAGACTGCACCTGGCCTCAACTGCCATTTAAATTAGGGAGCTGCGAAAAAAGTTTTCAAATCTGTGTTTTGTAGTAGCCGCTAAATCCTCCTTGGAGACACAGTTGTTGTCGTTGTTTTTCTTCATCTCTGGATGAAACCTTGAGGAGGAGCCACAGGCAGTGCCAGCAGGTGTCTCTGATTTTACCAGGTAAGAGGACACCAACTTAGAGGGGAAATGGTTCTTCCACGTGTTCTAGGGTCAGGAGGCTCTGTCTTCGAGTGATGGGTCAGTGCAGACAACCCCGCAAACAGTCCGGGTCCCCATCCCTTTCCTTTGAGAAGCACATGTTGTGAGCATCTGAGATGTCACAATAAGGGGCTCTCTCCGCGTCGCATGGAGAACACTGTGCGATGCACGGGTGAAGGACAAATTGGTGATTTGATAATTGAGGCGAATTCTTGTCATTTTATGCTGCCTCAGCATCCATTTGGATTTGGGCTGGACTTTCTCCCGCCAGAAGCAGGACTCAGTCACCCTCAGCACAGCTTCCAGTTCTCTGCCTCCTCCCTCTCCTCAAGTGGTCGGTGAGGGTCAGGTCATTGCCTTACACCACCGCCCCCTGGTGACCACCTCCCCATGGGACAGCTGGGTTCAGCTTATGTGACTCTCCCCACTGACCCCCATTCCTGCATGGGCTGCACACGTGTGCTGCTGTGACCGCTTCTCAGTCCCAGCAAGACTCCACGGGGCTGGTGCCTGCTGGCGCTATGCCCACCAATCAGAACTCCCCGCAGGAGACCCGCCAGGGTAATGCCCGGCCCCGGTAAAGACTTCGGCCGGCCGGCAGGTCACTCGCTCCCTCAACTGCCTCCCACCCTCTGGTGATGGCACCTGCTTAAGGCAGGCCGCCCTCCTCTCTCTGGACCTGTGGTCACACGATGCCTGTTACTTCATGTGTCCTGTTGAGTCGCCCCCTCTGTGCCTTACCTGACTGACACACCTGAACCTAACTCTTGTCCCGGTCAGGGCTCTCCTAGAGAGCGGCTGACTTGGTAGGAATGAACGGGACACAGGTCAGACAAGAGGCACAAGGTCGCTTGCCAGCACAGACGAGCTAAGTGTGACAGGGGCGCCTGGTCGTGTTCCGACACTCAGGCGTCGGGCTGTCCGCCAGGATGAGGACGTATCCCGTAAACACTTGCTGTGAACACCCACTGCCACCTCCCTCAGCCCGACAGCAGGGCTAGAACTGAGAGCCACTCTCCAGACAGAGACGTCAAGCCCAAATCAGAGTAAAATTATGACATCGTTGTTGTTTGAGGAAACGTGCCTGACTAGCAGGACCCCAGAGAGGGACAGCCGCAGGGACCCGGTCAGAGGAGGGGAGCAGGGACCGCTGACGAGCAGGACCCCAGAGGGGGACAGCCGCGGGCGCCGTGCACGGCGTGGGGACCCCCACTCAATGAGCCAGCTGTAAAACAAGGCACTTTTCGGACAATGGAGGAAACGTGGGCAGGGCGGTAGCGGCCCAGAGCGGGAACTGTCGCCCCCGGGCCTCGCGTGGGCCTGCGGGACGTCAGGTCGGTCTAGCGGGAGCAGAGGACTGGGGATTCGCCACCGTCGAAACCTGGCAAGAGTGGGTCGCCCTCAAACTTGGGGAAAGGGAACGAGGAAATGCAACCAGCGCCCACAGCCGTTTAGGGACCAAAACGAAGCGGACGCGACGCTGTCACCGACCTATCTCGCGCCGCGACGCCCACGAGCCCCGCCCCCGACGTCGCCACCGACCTATCCGGCGCCGCGCTTCCCAGGAGCCCCGCCCCCGAC
>CAUYRT010100376.1:0-13659 GCA_963574885.1 Lepilemur ruficaudatus | reverse complement strand
AATACGATTAATAGTTAAAAGGACAGTGCACATATAATAGTCATTTTTGATAAAAGCGCAAACCCCACATTTCAAAAGAATTTTTTAAATGTGGAAAGATAATTTGAATTAGTGTGCTACTTCAGAATAAAAATTTTCTGGTTTGGAAGGGCAGAAGTAGCTTGGCCATACAACCTGTGAAAAAGTGACAGATGAATCAGTTTTTGAGGAATTCCTTTCCACAACTAATCTTTAAAAAACCCCAAAATTTCTAAGACAAACAAATTTTTCTGTCAGCCAGATTTAGCATGTAGGCAACCTCTCAACTGCAGATTTCTTCACAGAATGTCTATTGTGTGTAATCATTGCTATTAAATAGATGACTTATCTCCCATAGTAAACTGTAACTTTCTCTAAGACTATTAGCTCTAGATTACAGAACCAATAAAGCCAATGTCAATAATTTAGTCCATTCAATCATTTAACAAATATGTATTGAGTGCCCATTATATACAAGGTACTATACACTACAAAAAAAAAGACAATGCAAAGATCAATGACAATAAAATGTTCCTTTGTATAAATATTAGAGTCAGAATCTTGAATCAAATATTTAATATATCATAGATCAAGTGGATCAAAAGTAAATATTTGCAAGAAATGAAAAGTCATTTAAAGAAAAGTCACTAATAAAATAAAAGTATAATCTTGGCCTAAATATAGTCTGGAAAGACAGTAGATTCTCATACAGAAAAGATCCACCGTGCTGTTGATGACAATTTCTTTCATTACTACTATTGGAATTGGGTCGAAACAGAAACACATCCTCTTTTAATAAACAGTGGAATCAAGAACTTCTCATGTATCTTTTAGAAACCTATACCTCTCAGTCTGTCTGTTGCAGGAGGCAAACAAGTACCTCTAAATGAAACCGCCTCTGTACCTGGGAACCAAGGCATGTTCACTTGATCAAATCAGAGTACCAATTTTAAGTTTTTCTTTGCTTTGCCTGTGCTTCTAGGGATATGGAGAAAAATTAAATATGAATCCCTTCAATTCACAGACACATACACACACACACACCCATTTAAAAGACATTTGTGGCTTTCATAAATTTTTCATTGTTGTACCTTTCGCTATTTTACTTTCTCATTTGTTTTCATGTTTTTCATTCACATTCAAATAAAAATATGACTACTTTAAACACCAGGAAGTTATTTGTAGCTATTCAATGCACATCTTCTATTTATAATAGTAGTTTTTTTCCAAGTTTATTATCTCAAATAATGTAAATAAATATAGCCATTAGAACCTCAGTAGACAGAAAAGTAAAGTCTTGCATATCTGGATTACTTCCTCCTTTTCTCCAGCTATTCAACTTCATTGCTTCCTAATCCACTGTGGCAGTTGCTCTCAGGGCTCTGCCCATTTTCACTCAGACCATTTTACCTATTTCCCACATATCACCTGCTGGTGTGCTTTTCCTCCCAAGATCTGGCAGTTAGCATCCATGGATCTTTATTTTCAGATTGGCCTCCAGCTGCTGGAACCAGCCTTGACTGAGCACAAGAAAGGCCAGAAGTGCCCCCTCTATCCACTACACCCCGGTCTCCATGGGCAGCCCCTAACCAATGACTGATGTGTACAGTAGTTCAAAAGCTCCTGCTTTCTTGCCCCATCAACTTTAATAACAAACAGAGAGAGGCTCTCTAAAATAAAATGATGTTTATCCAGAGATAGGGCATTGCAATGAGAATATGAATGCCATAGTAAGCTACGGACATATTCAGGGGGAGTAAAGGAAGACAAAGGTTTTTAAAAGAAAAATGAAGAGGATTTCATGACTGTTTTGAGATAATCATCCTTGGCTACAAGGATCAATAACAAAGGTGGTGCTAGTTCCAGGTTGAACAGGCAGTTGCTGGGCAGATGTCCCTGCAAAAGTATTTTTTTGTGTGCAAAGTTGTGATAACCTTTGTGCAAGGTTGTGGATTTTGCAGATTCTTTTTTTTTTTTTTTTGAGACAGAGACTCTGTTCCCCAGACTAGAGTGCCATGGCATCATCCTAGCTCACAGCAACCTTAAACTCCTGAGCTCAAGCAATGCTCTTGCCTCAGCCTCCCCAGTAGCTGGGACTACAGGTGCATGCCACCGTGCCCAGCTAATTTTTTCTGTTTTTAGTTGGCCGGCTAATTTTTTTTATCTATTTTTAGTAGAGACAGGGTCTTGCTCTTACTCAGGCCAGTCTTGAACTCCTGACCGCAAGTGATCCTCCCGCCTCAGCCTCTCAGAGTGCTAGGATTACAGGCGTAAGCCACCACGCCTGGCCGCAGATTCTTTTTTGATAGTTCTTATTAGAGGTATATGTGCATGAGAACCCTCCCTTCATAGTTTTTCCTGGCTCTATTTGTAAGGTTTTTTATTTTATCTTTCTAAAAACATAAGTGATTTCATTTTGATTCTGACAACTTTCACATTTCTCTTTTATGATCAAGATCTTTTTCCAAAAGCATCATTGATCAATCATCCTGTGGTTATATTTTGATGTCCCTCGGTGTTGGGATGGACCTGTCCCAGATTGCTGACGTGGTCCCACATTAGAGGGAATGATTGGTGACTAGGAGTTGGTGTTGAAACCCTTTTAGCCACATTTGAGCAACAAAGGAGAGTTGGAGGGAGTAGCTTTCAGGCTAAGTCCACCTGGAGTCCACTGTTAAGTTCAATTTTGTCTGTTCCATAGGCATCTGCTGTCATCTCAAAGTGCTGGGCCAGCATTATTCCCTGTTAGAAGTTATATTTCTGCAGAAATTAAAAAGTAGCAGATACAATGTTTGAAATGGGAAAATAAAAAGTAAAATTAATAGTAATCTGATAACCCCAGTTTGTATAATTGAGTTATAAATCTAGGCTTAAAGGCAACCAGTTAAATAAATCCAATGACCCATGGGGAATCAAGTGACACCTGTTGTAACCACACAAGTTTTTTTTTTTTTTTAATTTTGTGTCTATGAGTCTTAACTTCCCCAGAGGAGTTTATCTAGGTATAGAATATAGTATTAGCAATAGCACTGGCTTTTCCTTATTTAACTAATAGATACTAAAGAATCTCTTAAGTCAGGTTCTGTCAAGTTATTAGGACAAGCTACATATTATGAAATTTCAATTATACCATTATCCTGCCAATTGAAAAAGGTAGCATTAAGGGTGTTAGGAATCTCATTATAATATGGAACCTTATTCCAACATTTTGGGAAAAGCTGCCTATGATGTAAAACTGTCAACTTCTCACCTTGGTTTGCAGTTTGAATGTTTCTGGTGATGGCATCAGGTGGTTTGGTGAACTTTCTATGTGACCCAGACATTAGGCATGAGACTTTTTCCTTACGATTCATCTAGTTTCAGCTTATTGTGCTTCAGGAACAAAGAAATTCCCATTTTTAGTATTTCTGTGGACAAAAGTTGTTTGGGAGGAATCTAGAAAAATTCAGCACCTAGTCTAGTCTGTAGGTTGATAACAAGAACTCAAAAACACTGCACAAAGCTGCAATCTAATAATAGGTATATTAAAGCTTTTCTTCAGAAAGGTAACTTTTTCTCTCTTCATTGATCATATAGGAAACTTAGACTTAAAAACCTCTTGAGGCCAGGAAACCAAAACAAGACAGTCTTAAGGTTCCTGGGTCTGCAAGGAAATGACAATTTTTATTGACTCAGTGTGAGGCTGTTATCCCTCGAAGCCAGGCATTTTATGAACATTTTTAAATAATGACATTATAGTCAAAGCCTTGGTGATATAACCAATGTTTCCAGTTGTACCCTGTTATAAAGAAAGAGCTGACTTTTACTGGATTTATGTACACAATTATATTGTCACAAAAAAGCAAGAATACTCATGAATAGTTTCCAAATTTTGGAGGGATCAACTAGGGAAAAAAAGCAAATATTTCCACCACTGTTCACAAATGGTGGTTATACTTTACCAAATTTCTATAGACTACAAATGGCTTAAGGGAGAAAATTTTCTCAAATCTGGGAAATAAAGCATTTAACTGAAGAACCAGTAATGTTTCAAATAAAAGTTATGAAAATGTTATCTTCATTATTACTTAATATCATGTAATTAATTTTTATTTTATTTGATCTTGGGCTTTTAAAGGAGGGCCACATACCAGGTCATAGTGTACCTCACAAGGGGCTGCATGCATTGGGGGCAGGTTGTAAGGGATGGTGAATCTTGGTGTCAGGAAGTCTTCCCAGGGGCCCTCAGAATCTCAGCTCCTTTGTCTTGCAGAAAATCCATATTTATGGGAAACAACTCAAGAGGTAAAGCAGTTAACGAACAGGATTATATGGAAGCCATTGAAATTTGTTAATGGAGGGGCAGGTTACAAAATAGAGAATAATTAAATCTCAGTGATGATGGATATTTTAAACTCTCCAATTTAAAATAAACATTTTATTTTGTTAAATTTCATGATTTTACCCTTTATAATTTCAATATGTTGAGAAGAATTATAGCATTTGATAAGTTGCTAATGTTGGTTCAGCAGTCTGAAATGTCGGTTCTTGGTGTGCTCTTGTTCGAAGAATGACCAGACAAATCAAAAGCAAAGTAGCACAAAACAATATTTATTGAGGAGAGAAAGACAGGATTATAGAGCAAGAGGAAGATATAGGTTACAGAGCAAGAGCAAGATACATTTGCCACATATGACACATGGACCCCTTGTCATAACTAAAAGGCTTTGGTCATGGTCTGGAGTCTTGTTTTAGGGTGTCTGGATTGGGCCCTTCTCATGGGTCAGACATTACCATGGAACCACTTTGATGGACAGTTGGGAGTTATATGACCTGACTCTTACTGCGCACTCAGATCTCCCATGAGCTTCCCTGAAAGCCCATTTGCAGTGATGAACTGCAATGTCGAACTAATGACATGATAATTAGCCTTAGGTTGTCCTATGTCACCATCCAGACCCCATTGTACCTGTGCTGCCTGGCCCGCACGCTAGAGAATCCTCTGCATTCTTTTGCAGTTGGCAGACTAAGTTCAGATTGGCAGATTTGTGGAGTGTTCCCTTGTCCCCCAGATGCAGCAATTGCTAGGGGTGCTCAGCTTTGTCCCCAGGAGGTCCCTGGATATCTACCTAACACTAAGACAGCATTTTAGTTTTGGCTATATGTTTTGAATTTATTTCATCCTAGAAATAAGGAAGAAAAACGAGATTTTTCTCTGATTTTGCTTCTAGCTCTTACATTCATAAATAGAAAACTGATCTCAGAATGGTATTTCCTACAGCTTAATTCTGTATATTAAAAAGTCCAAAGGTGTCTGAATTCGTACACTAAAACGTTTTCATAGATATAGAGTACATGTGTGTATACATACACACACAACCTAGAGACATGTATGCACATACTAATTTAGATTATGTATTACTTAAACAAATAGACTTCTCTATGTCAGATGAATGACTGCAGGCTAAATTTTCCCAGGCAAAGTTGGAGTAAATCTGCTAAAAGCATAAGGTTTCATTAGTATTCTAAAAAGAAATAATACAAGACAGCTGTGTGGTTTTACATTCCAATTATGGTTCCCCTCTTTGAGTCATGTCAACTTAAAGTGAAAAATGAGTTTAACTTCTTGACAAAGAGCACATAAACACTAGACATTAATTTTTCTTTTTCTCTTATATATTATAGTTTTGGTGAAAGCAGTTACTTAGCATGTATTTACCTTGACTCAAGCGCTTTGGCCACATGTTGATCTCAGAACCCATAAACCAGACACATAACATAAAATAATGACAGAAATTCTAGCTTTCCTCTGTTACAGTTTTGATATTTTATAATACTCATTGAGGATAATGAGTCAAACTTTCAATATATAAAATCACACTCAAGTTGTCTGAAAAGTCTCACCTGAACCGAGAAGCAGCCTTATGAAAGAAAGAACTGTGTTGGACTTAAATCTCAGATAATCATCCTGTTTATATCTGTGGCATGCACTTATTTCATTCAATCTTATCTTTGGTAAAAAGAGGGTGAAGATGATGCTTACCAAACAGGGTGGTTGATATGAAATCTCTAATAAGCTAAAAATGTATAATCTTCCCAGTAAATGAATACAGTAAATGACTATAGGTCTCTCTCCTAAGTACTAGATCTGTACATTTACCAGCTGATCAACAATAAAACCAAAATTACTGGTGTTAACTAAGCACTTACTATGTGTCAACTTTTTAAAAAAAAAATGAACAGACTACCTACATAACGGCAGACTGAGTTGTCATGGAAAAATCTGCTTAAATATACAATTTTACGAAATATGTCAATTTAAAAATACATAGCTTCAAATAGAAAAGATGAAAAACCCCAGATGGCAGAAAAGTAACTAAATGCCATTTCATTAAGGGCATTTGTTGATGCCGTGGTAATTTAGGGATGTGTTGTACCAGATACAGTCCCTACAGTTTAGGGTTTGTGATTCCAACAAATTGCAGGAAGTAGGAGATGAGGCTGTGATAGGACCACCAGGTTCTTTTGCCCATTGCACAGTATCAGACCAATACACTGAGACAGCAGGGATTGCCCAGAGGAAGAGTTTAATAATCACTGGGCAGCCTAATGGGAGATAGAAGGAACCCCTCAAATCTGTTTCCCTGAAGAGTTCTGGGCTGGAGTTTGTAAGGGAATCGGCATAGCTAATTGGCTCAATCAGAGGGGGAGTGAAATTATAGGAGTGCAGAAACTGCACTCTGCACTGAGTCTGTTCCTTGGCAGGGGTCATAGGACCAGCTGGTGTCAGTGAGCCCATTGGAACACAGGTCCTGGAAAATACCTTAGAAAACAGTCTTAGGTTTGAAATTGAAAATGTTATCTATAGAGTGATTAAGGTAAGTTAGAGGACCTTGTGATAAAAGGCTACGTGACCCTTAAGCAGTAAATAGCTATAAGGGAAAGGGCTGTGGAGAAAGAGCTGGTTAATGCTTAGCTGTGTTTTTTCAAGACTTATGCTCTTGTTAAAATCCCAGCAATCTGGTTTTAATTAGTTTTATAAGGATTCAAAGTCTTGAATTAGAGTAAGGTGAGGATCTAGAACTCGGATACTTGTACTAAGGTGAAAGAGCTCATTACTGCACTAAAATGAGGAAAAGAGACCTCCTACCTCACCCCAGGTTTTGCATGGTTTGGAAGTTCATATTGACACTGTTTATATGGCATAGAAATTCCAGCTTTGAATTATAAAAGTTGGCCCAAGACCAGTAAATTTTGAGGATCCCAATTATGGGATTCCAACAGAAAGCAAAACTTTGCAGTATAGAAAGTTTCACAACCCAGGATTCATGGGATGCCCACAGGCAAGAAAAATGCAAACAACAAAACAAACAAAAACCTCCACAGGAGGTGAGCATAGAAAAAACCCCTGGATAAACTACTACTAATTTAGGAAACAATTCATCAAGAGGAGAGTTTGCAGAAAATATAAACAAAAGAATTCACAACTCAAGAACTTGAGATAAAGAAACCCGCAGAGACAAAACATTCCTGTTTAGAGAAACAAGAACATTGGCTAGAATTTATTATGTGCTCACTGTGGATCACGCACTGTTCTACCTGTTTTATATGCACTAAATTATCTAATTTTTAAGATTGCATGTTCAACATCAAAACAACCTGAAACAGAAGACAGGTTGCCTATAAAGAATAATATTTAAATGGACAGTAACAATAACAGTCATAGAGAATGAAAAATATTGAACCATGTTCTTTAAAATGCTAGAGAAAAATAACTTATCAATCTAAACTTTGAAACCCAAATAAATTGTGAATTAAGAATGAAGAAACAAACACATTTTAGACAAAGCCTAAAAGAGTTTGCCGCACATAGACCCTGTTGGAAATAGCCACTAAAGTAGATATTTTACAATGGAGAAGTTCAAATCTAGAAGAAAAGAATGTGATGTAACAGATAATGATAAGCCTAGTAATTGGTATTGACAAATCTAAATAAGCATTGATTGTATAAAACAATAATAATGATGATGACTAATGTGAGGGTATAAAATCAAGTTGGAAATAAAACACTGAACATCAGCATGTAAGATGCAAAGGGGAATCTAAATGTTCTAATATCTTTATAGTTTCTGGAGTAGGTCAGAAATATGGATTAAAAAATAAATATTACATTAAGTATTCACGAAAAGAATAAACGTGAAATGCATAAACTTCAAATTAGTAGAGAAGAGGAAAAGAAAATAGTTATCATTAAGTAGATAGCAAAGGACCTCTGAGACTGTCCTGGGGACAAAAGTGGATGCTTTGTTTTGGTGCTCCCTTGAGCAATTGCCCCACCTGGGAAAAAGAACAAGGGCTGGTGCCCACCTTGGTGCTGCTCCATCTAAATCCTGTTTGGAGCAACTGCCACACCTGGGAGAAGGAGGAACTTCTGCTAATCTGCAAAAGAATGCAGGGAATCCCCAGCCTGCAAGCCAGGCAGCCCAGGCACAGTGGAATTTGGAAAGTGAGCTAGAGTTCCCTAAGATAGTGTAGACAACCTGCTTACTCAGAGTTCATTGATTTCAGTGCTAATATCATCCAAAAGCAGTTGCCCACTCATCCTTCTGCCTTTTCATTAGTAATATCCTTCATAGGCTCTTTCTTCCCTGCTACATCCCATTTCCCAAGAGATCCATTCTTGGTCCTCTGCTCCTTTCCCTCTACAGTCTTTTGGCAATCTGATCCAGTCTCAGGATTCTAATTGCCATCCATACGTTAACCATGCAAGCCCATCCCACCCATGAGGCCACCTTTAAGCTTCAGGTCCATATATTTAAATTATAGCAGTACCAATTTATTTGGTGCCTCATAGACACAGATTCAACACCTTCCAAACTAAACTCTTCAAACTTCCCTTTTTCCACTCCACTCCCCGTTGCTATCTCAAGTTCCTTCTAAGCCTAATTGCTCCCCTAATCCTGCTGATTTTAACCTCAGATTTTAAAGTCTTAAGCACTTACCTAGGCACACAAAGCCTTAAGTGATCCAAAACTTACTCCAATTTTTCTGTCACTAACTTCACCTTTTGAGATATTGAAGTATATTTAAGTTTCATGCCTCTATACCTTATTTCAGGTTATTTTTTAGCCTAGAGCTCTGTCCCACCTCCTGTTTACTCACTGGGGTAACCTCTTTTCAACTCTGGATATTATTGCCTAAACCTGCAAACAACACGAGGTGCCACTCTGTGCTCAGTCTGCCCATTCCTCTGCCTCCCTATCAGCACTTACAGAGCCCTAAGGCAGTTATCTCCTCAAAATTCTACTCCTGGGCCACGAATCATTCTAGAATGTTCCTGCTTTTGGAAAGCAGGAGCATTGTACATCTTTTTAGCCTTACACTTATCACAGTGTCAATAAGAGAACATGGTTACAAAGATTTTTTTTAACTATATTGAATGTACAAGTTAAATTGACTGATTTACAAAGTTTCTGCATAGATTGTGATCTGTGGACTCCTGAATGTCCTTGAGGGCTTTACAAGCAACCGAAAAGGCCAAAACTATTTTCATAATAATACCAAGACATTATTTGCTTTATTGACTACATTGAAATTTTCACTGATGGTGCAGAAGCAATAGTAGGTAAAATTGCTGGCTTTTTAGCAAGAATCAAGGCAGTGGCAGCAAACTGTACTGTTTAATCATTACATTTCACCACACACTCTTATTTTAAAAATGAAACAAAATTATAAGAAGAATAATAATAGACTGTCAATTTCACTTAAAAATATCCCTGATAAAAAATTAAGATGACTAATTTTATTAAATCTTAACCTTTGAAGACATTTCTTTTTAATACATGCTGCGTGACAAAAATGGGAAGTATGCCAAAACACTTCTGCGTAACAACAAAAAATATTTGTGTCAAGAAAGCACTTGTATGATTGTTTAAGTTGCAGTCTGAAATAACCACTTTTTTCACAGAATATCATTTCAATTAATTAATTATTTATTTTTTAACTTGGTTCTTAGTGTGCAACCATTTTAACTTAAAAGAATGACAAACAGGCAAACTATAGCAATTCATTCTTGGATATTTGGCACACATTTTCTCAAAAATGAATGAAGTAAGCCTGACATCTCAAGGACAACTGACAGTATTGTTGCCAGTGATAAAATCTGAGCTTTCAAGTGAAAATTAGAATTTTGGAAAGCTTATGTCTGCTTCCATGAGCTTGACAGCTTTCCAATACTTAAAGACTTTTCTGATAAGATCAGTAGCAGTATTAATAAATATGATTTTTTATAGGTTAATGAAATATATCAACATTTGGAAGATCTGCATGTATTAGAATGCATTAATGCCATTACTGTGGTAGTGGGTTAATTATAAAGGGAGTAGTCTCCTGATAAAAGGATATGTTCAGCTCTCATTTTCTCTGTCTCACGTGCTCACTCAGCTTCCACTTTCCACCACCGATGACCCTGACCAGATGCCAGCACCATGCTATTGACCTTTCCAGTCTCTACAACCGTGAGCTAAATAAATCTCTTTTTTTAATGCATTACCTAGTCTGTGATATTCTTATAGCAGCAGAAAACAGACTAAGATAGCCTTCTGCAAGGTTGCATACTGCAGTCTTCTCATTATATCCTCACATGGTGGAAACAGTATGAGACAGCTCTCTAAGGTCCCTTTTATAAGGGCACTAATCCCATTCATGAGGGCTCTACCCTCATGACCTAATTATTTCCCAAAGGCCCTCCTGAAACTGTCACATTGAAGGTTAGGATTTCAGCATATGAATTCTGAGGGGACATGAACATTTAGTCCGTTGCAACAAGTGATCCAATTCCAGCCAATAGAAACCAGAGAAAGGTGGAAAATTCCAGAAGATTGTTTCTAACATTTAAAAGAAAATCATGAAGAATCTTCCTTCTCACACCATGTATCTGAATATAGCTTCAATTGCTACTAGCAACCATTAAATCATCTAGGTTCCTATGAATAGGGATATAGAAAGAACTTGGGTTTTTGATAACGCCGTTGAGGTAATACACAAACCAACCCTGAGACATTCTTCCCATTTGGAGTTCATATTATTTGAGCCAAGGACTGTCCTTACTGTTAAACTAATTCGAGTCATATTTTCTGATCTCTGTAGCCAAAAGCATCCTAAGTACCATAAGACAGCTATTTTTTATTATCAAATTTCCCATAAAGTAGAATATTATAGATTTTTGACCCTCATCTGTTGCTTTATTGCCATAGGGAATAGTTTTCAGGGAAACTGATGTTAATGTTATTCCAGTTGTCAGGAACACCCTCCCCACCCATTTGGCTGATTGATTCAGCCCCCAGGTAAGGTCTTTTAAACTTTGGCTTTATATTTTTCATTACGATAAGAATTTATGATGCTGCACTAACAGACATGCTGTTTAACTACAATTGCTAGTGCTTTAACAAATGCATTCTTATATTTTCAGCACTTTTGAGAATGGAATTTGAGAGTAATATTACACTAAAGCAAGTATTACATTGATGACTATCCAAGGATGCTATTCTTTTACTCAAAATGCACACTGTTTATGTTTTGTATATTATATTCACTGTGTGACTACAATGAGATATCAATAGACTAGGATAAAAATTAACTACATAGTTAACTTCTTTTAAAGTAGGCCCATAGAAACTCCCCCATGAATCAGAAGAATGCTTTTGACTTCATGTAAGAGAATGCATAACTAAAAGTGACTTAAAATAGTTTGGTTCTTTTTCTATAACAGAATATCTGGAGGCAGGTGACCCCAGAATTGGTTCAAGGTGAAGAATATCAGGGATCTTGGTCCTGTTATAAGTGAGTCTTTTGAGTTTCCTTCATGATCTGAATTTGACTGCCACATTTCCGCATGAATTCCTCAACTTATAAGCAAAGGAGGTCGCAATCTTTTTTTATATTTCTCTTTCTTTTTTGATCAGAAAGGAACATATTCCCCCAGAAAATTATAACAGGCTATACCTTTAATCTTATGGCAAATCCAAACCAAGCACTGGAAAAGTATCATGGGATTATTATGATAAGTTAGCCCCTTTTTCCTTATAATATTGATGCTCAATAGTTGTATCAAAATGAGGCTTAGTTAGTAAGTAAGAAGAGAGTAATGCCTGAACATAGGCAACCAACAATATCTGCCCCTTACCACCTCCTGAATGAAATATAATTTAACCCGGTTTCTCCTATGTAACTTTATTCTCTAAAATGGGAATTTATCACGTCTCACTTTGGATAATGAGTTGTTTTCATTCACTTCAGAAGACAAGCAGGTTGTCAGCACAAACCAGGAGGAATGAGGACAGGTTTGAAGACTGGTATTGCTACATATCAGTGCGTAACAAAAAAGGTGACTAAATCTAGTGTATTCAGCACCTGTGATTTAACAGATAACACATATTTCTTAAAAGAATGACATTTTCACATAAAAGATTAGAAATGACATAATATTAACCTAAAATGTAGGTCTCATTAAGAGTAGCACAGCTATGAACCTACATTGATAATGAATGGATAGATAGATACTGGATAGATTTTTTTTAATGTTTTAATGTCCCTCAGGATTAGCACTGGTCCTAAGCCCAATGGCGTAAGTGAACCAATTACATATTAGAATTAATATCAGAACAAACTGAGGCCTTGGGGAGCAAGATTTAGAAGAAATACAAATCCCTTTGTACAAGCCATGCTCCTGTCATTTCTGCCTAAATTTCACTCCCAGTCCCCAATTTAAATACTCCAACTTTGGTGGGCTTATCTCTCTAAGTATCTTTTAACCCGTATCTTATATTACTCTCATATGTTAATTTACTCATTTATTTAGTCTCTTAGCACCTATTGAGAACGTACTGCGTATAAAGCACTATGACAGATGTTTTTTAGGAACATAGTAATATACAGAAACAGGTCCTTCTGTCAACTACTCTCCCCATTCCCTAATTCTGTTCCTCAAGTTTCCAAGGTATTAAAACAAGGTATTAAAACGTAGCAGAGAAAAAGAGGAACTTTTCATCTTAATTTTCCTGTTTACATTTTTGTCTTATTTACTCTGCACGTGTCTCTTTATTCTAACAATGAGCACTTTATTTGCCATATTCAGAAGACACCATTTTTAAAAAAAGGTTTTTAAACTTATAACGTTATCTTTACAATCATGCACATCCTCGTTTGCTTTCATAGTGCTATCTCCTTCGTAACATTTATCCCAAAAATAGGTAGTTTATAGCTTGATGCCTGTCTTTCCTACTAGCCTACAATCTGCATGGTCAGAACCTGCTAGTTCATCATTGTGTTCCTAGTACAAGGAACCATTTCTTAAACATTGTTAGAGCCCAGTCTGTTTTGGTTGAAGGATTAAGTGAATGAATTCATAACTCTATTCAACTTTTAACTTCATTGTCCACCAACCAGTGGTTGATTTATATTAATGCAACAAATATACATTAAGCAAACATTGAATGAGCACATGCTACATGCCAGGCAATGGAGAGATAAAGCTTGTGATCTTAAGAAGCATGCAGTAGAGCGAAACCTATTTTTATCACATTTAAAAACGTAGGCCGGGTGCGGTGGCTCACGCCTGTAATCCTAGCACTCTGGGAGGCTGAGGCGGGTGGATCACTCAAG
>CAUYRT010100374.1:0-54097 GCA_963574885.1 Lepilemur ruficaudatus | reverse complement strand
ATTCATCTTTGAGATGTACCCTAGATCCTGGGTATCATCCTAATTTAATCTAACAAGAAGCTTAATGTCCTGTCACTTGACCATCCCAAGTATGTGTCCCTGTGTATGCATTCTTTGTTTCTCAGAGCTGGCCTCCTGACTCCTGAGTGATAAACTGACCACGCCCAGTACTTCATCATGGACTGAATTGGAGGTAAAGGTGGTAAAAGGGAAATAAAATTGCCCTTGGAGGATTAAACTACAAATCAACACCTTATGGAGGAGATCAAAGTCACCTTATGATATAATGGTCCTTTTTTACAAAAACCTCTTAAAATAAAATGGTTCCAAGTCTAGCAATATTTAACTATGGACACATCAAAAGCTTTTTTTTTTTTTAATCAAGTGTCTATCAGAAAAATGGATTGGTTACTAATAGAACATGGGAATACTGGCAATGTCTGATCAAGCAGTGCCTTGGGAGAAGGAGTCCTAATCAAGGATTCAACCTATATAGTCTGAGAACAGGTAGTTTTTTAGATAAATGCATCAAGGTATGCTATCTTGAAGGACTTAAATATTCAAATCATAATGAATGCACCTGTTTCGATGCTAAGTAACTTCTGACCATATTTTGGCTTTAATATACTGTGCCACAAGAAAAGAATATTGACCAAGAGATGTGGGTGTCTGATTCCTCTGGAAGTTTTTCAGCTCATGGCAAATTAATACCTAGTCATTCTTGTTTTGAATATCGTTTCATGGGAGCTGTGTTAATGTGACTCCAAGTTCAAATCTAATCAAGTCTGGGATATCCCTGACAAGATTGAGTTTCTGAGCCTGGGGAGCTGAGTATCAGACGTGAAGCCAGTCCAGTGACCTTTTGTGGTGACACCATGACCTAATTTTCCTTTAGGTGCCTTTGGCAACATCTTGCTGTGCTCTTGGACCTCTTTGGAAGAGAAAAGAGTAATCTGCCAGGAGATCCTTACTTCCTTCCATGATGGAGGCATACACATAGTTTTAGTTTTAACAACCGGCTGCTTGGTGCATAATGAGACATACAGCCATAAATAAATACTCTCAACGTTTGTGCAAGATCATATTAAGACAGACGCCAAAGCTTGTAATTGCAATACACTGCATATTACTGAAACTTTTCATAAAATTTAATGAGATTCTAACTTATAAGGGAAGAGGCATAAGGAAACTTGTAGTGACATAATTGGATGACACCTTTTGCCCAGAAGGCAAAAGAAGCTAAAATGCATAACTGGTATTTGTGTTCCTAAACGGAAGGGATTCAGGAAGATATTTAAAATAATATAATAAGCCCAGTTTTGATTGCATTATCTTTTGCAAACTAGAATGAAGATTTTTGAACAAAGGTTTCCAGAAAGGGTAATTAAAAAGTTCACGCAACTCAAATTGTATTCAGTAAGATCACTCAAAAGGTGAGTATCTTCTGTAATAAAAATGAGAAGCAGTAGTGAGCTGAAAATTCTCTCCAACCCTGGTTTCCAAGGGTGAGCCTGAGCTCCCCCAAGAGTCTCCTTATTTTAGAGGTGGCACCAAGACCTGGGAAAACAATTTACATTGATTTAAGCTAGAAGTAAACAAAAAGCTTGAAGGAAATAAAGAAATTTAATGAGCCCTGTGTTTCATTCTCTGGGCTCGTTCATTAATACAGAACAGAAAATTCGTTATTGAATGAATGACGGCTATATGTTGGGTCAAGGCGAGAACCAGTGACAACCTCCCCTGCCTTAGATGCTCAAAAGGAATCTTAACAAGCCTGTAAAGGACAGAGCCTGCATTATGTGACTGTGATCGTGTTTGAGCTGTTAATAAGCCTTAGATACACTTGAGGGGATTCTCCAGGCTTCGCTTATAACCAAGAGGTCACAGGGAAGTCCTAGACTTTTAGCACAGCATGTTTTCACCTTTTTTAGGTCACAGGCTACTAAATGCTGAGTAGTAAATTTACGGAAGAAACTACTCATTCCATTTTTTGCGTATGTAACTTACAGCACAGGCTTTAAGTTTTGTTGTTCATTTCCACCACCTAGTAGTGTGTGACCTTGGGCAAGTGACTTAACATCTCTAAACTTCAGCTGTCTTAACTATTACATAGGGATAGAAATATTTACGTCACAGAGTCATCATGAGAATTAAATAAGATTAAGTTTCTAAAGGTTTCAACACATTACCATTAACATCTCATAAAGCTTAATATTTACTAGTAACAATCTAATCTTTCAACAGGTAACCTAGTATAAACTACATGCTGCTTTCTTACATTACATGTTCCATGCATACATTCCATTTTGCATAGGGTACATAAAATAGAGGGTATTTTCACATGTGTGTTAACTTATTAGATAACAACATTAAAAAGCAAGTACAAAGCCCAGCTCAAGATTTCAACAAACAGTTGTTTTCTTTTTCTTTTCTCATTAGCTACCATATGTCTCAAAGATGAGTGAAAATCTAGGATGAAGTCAATGATCATTCTTTCTTTATCACGTTTTCTAAATGTGATTGTTTTGAATAAACAAACTTAGAAATTTTTGAATAGAAGAAGTTTTATTTATTAGAATCAGGCGAATATCAAAATTAGCCCCTTTACCCTGCTTAAGTTTTCCTAATGTTTCAGAAAAGACTTTCAGGATAATGAAGCAGAAATAAGTGTACCAGAAAGTTAATCTTCCTTCCTGTTCCCTCCCCATCATGCCTGAGACAACACCCTGCCAAATGGAATCGCTATTTACTCTAGAACGTGTCCCAGCATGGTCACTCTCACTTGAATATTAATATGAAATGATTAATGAACCTGTTGCTCGATGTGTTAAATTAAATAACAATGAAGAGATTAAGAATGCCTTTCCCATAATGGAGTGCTGCATTTTAAGTCCTAATGTGTAAAGTAGACCATTAGTTTTCAGTCAGGCTTTGTAATAGGTTTATTTATGAATTTATCTCACCTTTTCTGCAAGCAAGTCGTGCAGCAAATACTTATTCCTTCATTCTACTTAAAGAATTGAGAGCTGGTTTCTCCAGTAAATAATGCAGAACTCTGACCCTGATATTTTTTCATAACTGTCATTTTCAGACCAATTAGTATATTCAGACCAATTAAAATATTCAGGGCTTAATGCCTCACCCTACTTCTGAGACTCCTGCAGTGAAACTGCAGTCTCCCCGGGTATGTAAACACCTAGGGGTCCTCAATATGAAAATATAATTTACAATCACAGCATAACTTTAATAGCATCTGTCACTGTTTCCATAGTATCAGATATTCAGCAACTTAGGCTTACAATCAGAATAAATGTAAAAAGGGCCCATCCCCATTCTCCAAGTTTAGATGAATTATTGTTTTTTGTATATTTTCCCAGATTTTATTATTTTCAGAATGACCTCTCATATGAAAAAGACACCTTTTTTTTCTCATAGAAAAATCTTTTACATTATTTCTTAGGACCACCAGAAGTCTCTCAAGAGGAAATCTGTGTAAATTGCTTGTGAAGATTGGGGCAAGATGTTACTCATAGAAAAGTACCATGTACCCAAGCTGAATCCAGTGGTTAATATAGGGGACTTTCACACCATTTAGTAGATGGGTCAATTGTTCAGTTGGACAACATCGTGATGTAGCTCTCTTAATTCAACTTCAATAAATCTTTTTGTAGGTCTAAGCCCTGGATATTAGTTTTTCCAGCAAGGTGTTTCACAGACCAGATACCTTCCACTATTACATGATTGGTTGGCTACATCCTCCCCCCTCCTCCTCTCAAGTTCCTTGGCAATAAGTAAAGCAGCACAGAGGGGCTTCCCTCTCTAGGAACACAATCCGTGGAATGTCTAGCTATGATGGGTTCAAGCACACTTCTCCCTGGGCTGAAAAGAGCTTCTTGGACTGGGCTCATTCTCTTGATCTTCTTCCCTATTTCCTTTAATAGCTGTTGTTTTAAATTGAGCTATGAGTCTCTAATGATGTTGTCATGAAGGCTGTAGGGCTGATAGGGAGAGGATGTGGTTCTCCGGTCAACACCATACTCCTGTGCTAGTGCAGTGACTGGATAAGCACTCCAGAGCTGTTTATCCCTCCTTGTGTTCACTGCAAATGTCACATTGATAAAGTAAATCTATACCACAAAAGAGTGAGAAATTTAGAGTTTACGGGCTTCCACGGGAAAATGAAAGAGAGAGTTTGTATCTTACAGAATACTGCAAATAACTTAATAAAATCTCTGTTTGACATTTCTGTTGCTCAATTATGTTTTTCTACTCCAATTGGCTCTACCTTATTTTTACTCGGTTTCTTCTAAATCAGTATTTCCAATATCCAGATCCTCTATTGTGTTAGCATTTTAATTCTGTCCCCAAATTACACGTCCCCTGAGCAATATAAAACTCTTTCAAGGAGATGAACCTGCAAGTAGCTGAATTCATTCCCTAGAAGGCAAATTAGCAGTCAGACACATAATGCAAACTTGACTTTAAGAGTTTTAGCTCCTACCACAAGCAGTTTATCAAATTATTCATCCACATCTTTCCTTTAACGTACAAGGGACAGGGACAGGGAAAAGGTAGGCAATGGAAAGGAGATTGCACTGCTATGAAAAATAATATTTTCTCCTTTTAATTGTAAACAAATAGATGGAACTGCAGGCATGATATTCTCAACTATGGCCATAGCCTTCCAGTACCTAAAAAAGTAGTTAGTTGATCTTCAACTCAATTTAGTCCTGTGTCAAATCACACAGAAGTATAGGTCCTGTCTACATTCATCAGGGTTAATTCAGGGAAGCAGAACCGCCATGATTCCTATGAAATCATAAACTTATTTTAGTAACGCAATCCTATATAATTGTAGGGGGAGCTGTGGAAGTAAAAGTCCAAAGAGGAGAGTTGAAGAAGAGCAAAATCACTAACCAGCCCTGATGGTGAAAAGTCAGAGCTTGCAAACAAAATACATATATTGGCATTTGAAGGGGGCTGATGAAAAAGTCCATGAAAGGCTTTGCTGCTTTGCAGCTACTGCAAATTTGCAGCCATGTGTCTTGTGTTGGATGTGAAATCGATCATTATTGGTCAGCAGGAATGGCGGTTGGGAAGGAGAGCAAGGAATGCAGAATGGAAGAGTGAAGACGCAGGAGCCCACCAACACCTCCCTGCGGGCCTCTCACCATCACTAACTAATGGGAATTTCAGAACACAATGGCTGATACTTCACTTCATCTCCCCAGTCACATGCAACTTTACATTCTACCAACTTTCACCCTGGAAATAAAGGAAACCATATAGGAAAAGAATTCCCAGAAATGTGGTTCCCAGAATAACCAAGTCGACAGCAGAACAACCCAGCATACTCTCCCATGAGGAGTCAGACAGTGGCAAGCCTGTTCCTTGCCATTTATCCACAAACTGGTCAATTATCTTAAGTTGAGAGTTGTTAGCCATCAAGGTATGGAATGCCTCTTTCAAGCAGACACATCAAGCATTGAATTAACACCTAGTTAACTCAAAACATTAAGAGAGATATGTTGATTTTGAGATGCTTTTTACATGTCCGTGCACGCACGAGGACACACAGAGTTTTTCCTTGGGAAACAGTTACCTGCCATGAATTCCACCATAGAGTCTTTGGCGCATACGAGGTGCTTAATTCATGTTTATTGAATAGCTGAGAGAACCACACTATCTATAAAATAAAAGAAGGGGCTTTTGTTTTGTCCTAAAATAAATACTCTCGACACACACTCCAAAACAACTGAGCTTAAAACAGCCAGTAAAATGAGAAATTTGTATATTCCAAAGAGTAAATAAACTTCATGCATCATAGCCTGCTTTTTCCAAATATCATTGCTGTTTCTACATTGCTTCTGTTTAAATAATCTTCAGCCTACATTTCTCCTTTTTCTTCTTTCCCATCTGAATGTCTGTTTTATAGCTTTCACATTTATTTCTGATATATTTTTTTCTCACCTGTCCTTATCTCTCTTTTCTTTTGACTCTTTTTAGTTTTAACTTTTCTGTCTGCTCCTCGTGTAGCTTCTTTTTCCTTTTTTCACTGTCCAAAAATCAAGGAACCGTTTTAATTGGAATGTTTGGTTTCGCAGGAGAGAAAATCACAGTCCATCTGCCAAAAATGTTGTCAGCATCAGGTTCCCGAGTGTGAGATTGGAGGTTTTTTCCCACTCTGCGAGCATACACACCACCAGTGCTGGATCACACTGTTCTAACATTGGGGGAAATAGCAAAATGCAATTTCACAATCTTAGGTTGGAGAAAGAAATTCTATTTATCTTATATGAGCAGTGAGTTCTCAGTCCTTTTCCATTGTTTTTTTCCACTTGGACAGTTGTATGTGATAGCTTTCCAGATGGAGCTGTAGCTGCAGTTTTGAAAGTCTATTTTGTTTCGCTTTTGTTTCTTGGATTTTGCAACCTATGCCTGGTGCTGCTCTCTATAATAATGCTGTATTGAGAAGTGGAATTTTGAAATGAGTAACAAAATTCTGGGTTTGACTGTGGATTTATAGGCATCTATATGACACATATGAAGGTCACTGGGCCTGGGATGAAAATATTAAGACCTTGGTTTCATATAATATATGCCAATTATTTACTAGTTATTTTGCTTTTATGGAGGAGACAAAAATCTCTCTCTCTTTTGTTTTTTTTCAAGGCTATCTTACTTTCTAGTAAAGAAACCCACCTCTACATTTTTTATTTTTTTTTTTTTTTGGAAGTGCTATCTCTAAGTTCCAAAGACTAAACTTCCAGGGCCAGGGCATTTAAAAAAAAAGATACGAAATCCTAGGGCCTCCTATTATACATGCTGGAAAGAATGACCACAGAAAGGTAGTCATTAAGAAACTTACCCAAAGTTACTTTGCTATTTTGTGGCGAGCTTACTTCAGAAAAAAAAGAAAAGACCTATATAAATCAGAACCTGTTTAGTGAGGTATATCAAACTTGCCAAACTATGGGATAAACAAAGCCACCACGGACTGGCCCCAGAAACTGGACAAATAAATCTGCTGGCTTATTAACCTTATCTGGCACATGTTTTCATGTGTTACTGAGTTAAAATTATACATAAATTTATTTCAAAAGTCAACATGTTTAAACTTACTGAGTATCTTTGATACTTAGTGAAAAAATAAACACCACTATAATGATATTTTATTTACCTTGGGTTGTTTAGAAAATATATGGTACTTTACAGCTGGTTAAGAACCATATTTTTAACTTTTGTGAGAGAAGGATCTCCAAGTCATTTGCACAGTCTTCATGGTTTAGACCGTTATCCATAATACTCAAGGTTTGGTGCCATTGTCATGTGGGAGTCAGGTGGGGTCACTTCCTTGAGTTTTGCAGCGTCTGCTGTTGCAGGCACTGTGTGCGCACCTGCAGGTGAGCAGTTTGGCCATGGCAAGGGTGCCAATAAGAAAGAGAACACAGCCTGCCTACTCTACTCTGGCAGGGCCTTGGCTCCTAGCAACCCAGGATGTGAAGAAGTAACGGAGTTAAAGTCAAGGGCACTCTTGGGACCCGAATATTTTGCTTTTGTAATGAAATATTTACACTCAAATTGTGTATTGGTAAGAAGAAGGGTGTATGTCGTAGAAGTTGAAAGCATGGTTTTCTGATTAAAAGAGATCTGAATTTAATTCCTAGTTCCTCATGTAAAAAATATGAAATCACATGAACAGATGGGGAAAAAAATAAAAATTTTTGATTATATGTACATAAAATATCTCAAGACAAATTTAAAAGTCGAATATTGGTTGCCTCTGGGGAGGGGTACCTAGTGGCTCAGCGACAGGACTGGAGGGATTCTTTTCATTAGATGCTCTCTAATGAGCTTGGAATTTTGAATCATGAGAAATGCATTGCCTTAATCCTGGTCCTGTCAATTTACAGCTCCGAAAGATTCTGAACTCTTACCTCCCCTCCCTGACTCAGTTAAATCCTCTCTCAGACTCTCAGTGTATTTACTTACAAAAGAGAATAATAGTATGTATCTAGCCAAATTACTGTAAAAATTAACCAATATATTGTACTTATTATAATGGACAGGCTTAAGGCATTCAAACAAGGTTATTATTACTATTGTTATTATCATCCATTGGGTTTCGTAGTTTGAAACACAGAGAAAGAAGTGCACACATTGCAAATGTACGGCTACGTGAGTTATCACAAAGCAAACGGACTCGTATAGCCACCACTGAGATTAACAACAGAAGCCATCCTCCTGTATTCTCTCCCCCAGCTCAGATGTAGTCATTTTTCTGGCTTTTAATACCAGAAATTAGTTGAGTATGTTTCTGAAATCTCTACAAAAGTAGAAATTTGTGCATCTATGTCCCGTTTTGTATGTAGCTTCTTTCACAAAATATTACACTTGTGAGATCTATAGCTTACAGCAGTAGTTTATTAATTTTCATTGCTATATAATATTTTATTTTAAATGGATATTTATACTGTTAGTGAACATTTGGAATATTTCTAGATGTTAGTTACTTACTATTGGCTCTGTCCTGAAAATTCTAATACTTGTATCTGATGACATATTGACACAATTCTCTTCTATACAAACCTAGAAATGAAACTTTGATGTTGGGTATGTGGATATTTAATTTTAGGAGACACTGCAAGACAATTTCAAAAGGGATTCTTTTCATTTACCTTCCACCAATATCTTATGAGAATTCCTATTTCTCTGCATCTTCACTAACACTTGGTATTTAAATTGCTTTAAGAAGTCAGCCATTCTGGTTGGTGTGTTATGATATCTCATGGGATTTTAATTTGCATTTCACTGATAACTAATAAAGTCGTGATCCCTTTAATATATTTACTTCCAATTTCAGTATTTTCTTACATGCAGTGCCTGTTCAAGTGTTCAGATCTCTTCCTGTTTTTATTATTTTTTGTTGGTGTAGCCTTTTTCTTGCTGGCTTATTAAAAATGTTTTTGGTATAGTCTGCATATAAATTATTAGTCCATCGAAGAAAAAGTGTTAACAGTTTGTTCGGTGGCCTTTCCTTTAGCCTCAGGGATGCCTGAAGTTGCAACCTTTGGTCAAAGGCTCCTTGCAACACAAAAACTCAAGAAATTGTCTGGAGCTTATTTATATCAGACCCAAGATAACAGAGCATCCCACCTAGGACTATGAAGGAACATGAGCCACTAAAAAACTAGAAATGCCAAAAAACAGCCATCATTTACATAGCTCTAGGGGATTTTTGAATTTCTTCTTGTAAATTATTTCTATAGTCTGAGATGATAATCTTTTGGTGTAGTAGGAGCCCCTACTTGTCTCTACTCAGCTGTGTACATCATACACACACTAGATGACAGGATCACCTTGGGCTGCCTATGAGGAAAAGGCACCAACATTTCTAGATTTATACCATTTAATGTTGTCATACAGAGAAGGAAGTCGTGCTTATATGTGGGCTACAGATAGTTAATCTCCTTTTAAAAACCCCAAATTCTAAGGTCTTAAAAAATGAGACAATAATTCAGACTACCCTAGGGGCTGTTTAGAAACAACCATAGAATATAAAATAAAATTCGAGTGTAACAACATGTATTCAGTGAATTTGCCATTAGGGCGTACTTGTTATCTTTATTGTTTGCTTCTGTGTTTTAAGACTATAGTTTTGGGAAGGTTCAAAGATGACATTTTAATTTGGATAACATACACTAGACCAAAGAGATTTCTAAAATGTCTGTCTGTCTTATGTCAAATGAGCTTGGTGTTCTCCATGAGGTTCTGCAGTGGAGATATATATTCCTACCATTTCCTACAATATGTCTTTTCTCTTGACTCCCTCCCAACTTCTCTCTCTCTCCTTCTCCTTCCCTCTCTCCCTCTTCTTTTTTTCTTTTATCCCATCCTCTCTTCCTCTTCTTCCCCTTCTCTCCTTCCTTTATTCCCTTCCCTTTTCCTCCAGACTATTCCCTCTTCTTAACCAAAATCTAAATTGAATCTACCTGGAAGGGAAAAAGAGTTTGCTGCATATCAAAAGATACCGTTCATCTTTTTTCTTCTCTGTGAACTTACTGAAGGCTTGAGGGGTAGAAGCAAAACCAGCAATTTCACATAGATAGTGATCATTCTGCATTCAATTATTTGTGGATAAAGTCAAGGTTTATACAAATGCACACACACAAATGAGTATGTGCCCTCACACTGTGAAATAATCAGATATCCACTCCAAACTTCTGCCCCCAAAATTAAATAAGACAAAACGCCATTTTTTTTCCAATGACAAATTAAAGAACATAAAAGAAATGAAAGCTCCACTGATGCCCCTGTGGGTTAGCCAATACCTAATTCTACGTTTCGACTACTCAATAGCAATACTCCAGTGCCTTCTCCTTCAGTTCTCTACAATTACCATAACAAAGAGAAGGACAAGCTTTTCTTTTTTGAGAGCTTCTTCAAGCCTTGTTTCTCCACTCTCAAGGTCATATCTGCCCTCTGATTACAATACCTATTTTCATCCCTCTGAGATGATAAAGTCTTCATGAAGCTTTTGAGCATCAGCAGGCAGCACAATGCCAGCCGCTCTGCCAGAGGCATTTTTTGTTTTCAATCTGCTCTCATATAGAGTGAATAGGCTTAGGCTTTTGAACACTGGATGGAAGATCTCTTTGTCCATCATTTTCTGCAAGATACTTAATGGCAATTGAAAATAGAGATGGAGATATAAACTCTTAACATTTATTTCATATTAAATTGTTAATATGATTGGTAGAGGTCAATTGTGAAGGATAATGATAAGTTAAAATCTAGCATTGTTGACAACTCATTATGTGTCAAAACTCTTCTAATGCTTGACAAAAAATATCGTTTCTAAGATTCACAACAGCTCTAGGAGTGAGGCATTGTAAGAGAGGAATCTGGACTCTAATCTTGATGATTCTCTCTGTGTGATTCTGCACAAGTCAGTTAACCTCTTTGGCTTAATTTCTCAGTGTGTATTAGTCGTCTACTGATGCATTGTCTTAAAATGCAGGAGTTCGAAACAATAAACATTTAGCATCTTACATAGTTAATGGAGTCAGCAATCCAGAACCAGCATAGTTGGGTGTTTCCGGCTCAGGGTAAGAATATTAGCCAGAGCTGCAGATGTCTGAGGCGTAATCTGTTTTGGAGAGTCTGCTCATGAGCTCATTCACATGGTGGTTGGAAGACTGGAGGCCTCAGTTCCTTACCACGTGGTCCTCTGGCCAGGCCCTTCTTGACAAGCAGCTGACTTGCTCCACAATGAGTGATCCAAGGAGAGCAAATGAGACAGAATTCTTGGTGTCTTATAACCTAGTCTGCAAAGTTGCACTTCATCACTTCTCACTAGCTTTTTTCTATTCAAAGAAACAAGTTGCTAAATGCATCCCCAACCTAAGTAGAAATGAATTAGACCTTTCTCTTGAGGAATGGTCTATCAAAGAATTGATATGGGGACACATTTTTAAACCACCACACCATCTATAAAAATTAATAAGGTATGGGCCAGGGGTGAATTTCAGTGGGTCCTTGAAAACCCTCCAATTTTGCAAAAATTTATTTCAAACATATTTAATACCCACTAAACACTTCCTCCTCCTAGTGCTGAATCAGAACACTGGCCTTTCTGACATATGTCATACTGAAAATCTTAGAGCCAGCCTTACTGATAAAGATTATTACTCATAGTTCTAGTACTAGCAATATTTCATTAGTAGCTTAGTGAACTTTTATGTATGTTTTCATCCATGTAACTACCACCTAGATCTAGTTACAGAATATTTGCAATATCTCAGAAGGCTCTCTTAAGCTCCTTGCTGTAGGAGCTTAAGCTGTCTCACTGTCTCCCAAAGATAACCACTATTATGATCTCTATCACCATAGATTAGTTTGCCTATTTTTAAACTTCATTTGTATAGAATCATACATTAAAAGTTTATTTCTCCAGCTTCTTTAGCTCAATACTCCTTACTTCTAAGTGTATGAGTACTTATCCTGAGTCCAGACAAAAGATAATCTGATCAAAATACAGCCTGCACAGATGTTTGAAATCTTTATCACAAAAATTCACCTCCTCAGAGATCAGGCATTAATTTCTCAAAGTATTATGAAAAGTAGCAAATTTGGGAACTAAATTAAAACTCTGAAATTGTTTTCCAGATAAAGAACTCCTTGTTTATATCAATTCATTAAATACATATGTCTGTCCTTTCTATGTGCCACGTGTTGGAATATATTATTGAAATATAAACATCAATAGGCATATTTTCTGATCAAAAGTAGCTCTGCCTACTGATTCAGGGACGATCATAATAGAATGCTAGGAGTACAGTTGTTTCTTGGTATCTGTGGGCCATTGGTTCCAGGACCCCCTATGGATAACGAAATCTATAGGTGCTCAAGTCCCTAATATAAATAGTGTAGTATTTGCATCTAACCTACAAAACTCTGGTAAACTTTAAACCGTCTCCATATAACTCGTAATACCTAATACAATGTAAATGCTATGTAAATAGTTATTTAGGGAATAATGACAAGAAAAAAGTTTATACATGTTTAATACAGACACAACCATCCATTTTTTTTTTCTGAATGTTTTCAATTTGCAGTTGGTTGAATCCACAGATAGAGAATTCATGCATACAGAGACACCACTGTTCTACAGTGGCAGTGAGCCAGCCAAGAGCAGGAAACTTTGCTGTCTAGAAGGGACAGAGAGGTGATCTTTGAACTAAAGCCTGAAGGCTCCAAAGAGTAATTAGGATTTGATACTGAGACAAGGATTGTAGACAAGAGTTATACTAAAAGAGAAGATGCAGTACTATAAACATTTGCAGAGAAAATAGGCATAGCATATTTGGGAGATGGCATAAATGGAAGGATGAAGCTTGAAGATCAGGCTGTAAAGGTGTCTTGTCCAGATCATGAATCTCTGTACACACTATGACTATAAGCTTGTATTTTACCCTGTAGACTTTAAGAGCCTTTGGAAGGGTTTAAGAAAGGAAACGGCATGCTCACATTTGCATGAAAATAACTCCAGAAGCTATTAAGATAATAAATTAGAAAAGGAAAAAAATGGGAGCTGGAGTTTGCAAATGACATTCTAAGGTCCCCAAGTCTTCTGGCACTGCTCATCCAATTGTCCTAGTTATAGGCACATGCATATGGAGATGGGAATGTACTTTTTTCCTGAGCTGAGTTCTGTGACCCATATGGTTAGAAACCATTGCATTAAAGGATCATTAATGCAAATTGAGTTGAAACATTGAACTATATAAATCACTGTGTAACTAAGCCCAATAGTTGTTTTCCAAATAATCCAATTATTTTATAATTCTTAAAGTGTATTTTGTTGCTATGCCAATAAACTGAGAAACTACTTAAGGTAGGAATTTTACTTGTTTTTTTTTTTTTTTTTTTTAATTCCTAAAATCTAGCACAATGCAAGGGGCATATTTCGCAGTCAACATCTTGTTGAGTGATGAAATTAGTAACCTGAAGTACAAACAGCTACTGCAAGATTTGATGTTAATATATTTTTAATAGTGTCACAGTAAGGGTTAAGTTACAGAAAACTATATAGATTGAATGTATTTGGTATTTCGTGATACAGAATAGGTATTCAGTACATCTCAGTTGCTAAATGCGTCAGGCTTGCCTTCAAAAACACACATAAACTCCCATCTAACAATATCTATGAGGAAATCATTAAATCCTAAATAAGGATCAGAGTAATAATTTGCCAAACATTGATTTTAACAATGCTACCAATGATGGGAGCCTAAATTGCTGTCAGGAATACATGTTAGAAAGAAAATTTTTGATTACTTTTAATTAGGTGTTGATCTTCCCTTCACTGGCCTTTTATCCTCTCTATAATAAAAAAAAATAATAATGAGGAAAAAATAAGTCAAGGTACTAAATCAAAATGAAGCAGTTATACAAAATTCTCCCTAGAGAATTCACCCACGTCACATAAACATTTCTGGTTCTAAGTATTATAAATGGTGTAAGTTCCTTTTCTACAAAACATCCTGAACAAAACAGTATCTGGAAGGTTTCCAAAGAAACTAAAAAAAAAAAAAATGGGAAAAAATACACTAACATAATTTTGTTGGGTACAATGCAGGAAAGAAAATATTCCAAAGACTATATGCAACAAACAGTAATACGAAGTGTGCGATCATCCCGCTAGAGGAGGCCCACTCCCCACAGCCTGCCCTTCCTTTCACCCTGGTTCCGCCTATAGAGAGAAGCCGACTCCCTGTTCTCAAGTCAGCCAGCAGGACTGGGAGGAGCAGCCTGAGCATCCTACACAGAGTTCATGCCCATCTCTATCTTTCTGCTCATTTCCAGGGTCTGCATTGAGATCCTTACCAGCTTACAAAAAAAACAAAAAAACAAACAAACGAAAAAAACCAGAAATATGATTGGGGCCAATGGAATATCTTCCTCGTAAGGTATGATAATAATGATTTTTAGAAATGATTTGTGTCAAATAATGCGATTTTTTAAAAAAAAGAATCAGCAGTAGTTTAATTCTCACTATGTATAATTCACATTTAAGGAATTCTTTTCTATAAAAAGAAAGACTATTACTTTAGTAACCTCATAGTTCATCTCTTAGTTTTAGGTGAATATGGAATAAATTTTTTCAAAAATGTTAAGGTAATTCAACTGACTTCCTAAAAATGAAAGGTGTCTGAGCTCAGGGCCAAGGATAGTAAGGTAAAAATGGTCCCGTTGTCTAGATTACTCTGGCACAATGTGATTACGCTTAGTGATGTTCCTGAACCACCTCTTGGCTGTTGCCACTAGGGAGAAATATTTACTTGTGTTTTGGTACCTACTTTCCTGCGGAACATAGATCTCTTTTAAGAAGTGACTTTAAGCAAAAGGTGTTTATAAATCCTCCTGTCCTACCCTAAATACATAAAACCTGGCGTAAGATGGCAAAGCAAAGAGAACATAGACCCAGAGCAATTATTTTAGAGTCCGACGGTACTACTCAGCCGCATAGACATCAATCAATAACAGCTTGGTAGTCCGAGTAAAGTAAATGTGCGTGTGAAGCATCAGACTGAAGCCAGACCCAGTCCATCCAGGCCTGACTGAGCAGCAATAATAAATATGGGCACCAAGAGGCTTTCACTGGATTCAATATCCTATAGACACTATTTTAAAATGTCCTGGAAGTAGCTACCGCAGAGCCCTTATGAATGGGGTTAGTGCCCTTAGAGGCCCTAGAGAGCTTGTTTGCCCGCCCCGCCATGTGAGGACACAGTAAGCAGCACTGCCTGTGAACGAGGAAGTCAGCCTTCGTCAGACACCGAACCTGTCGGCCCCTTGATCCTGGGCTTCCCAGCCTCCAGGACTGTGAGAAATAAATTTTCATTTTTTATAAGCCACCCAGTCTAAGGTGTTTTGCCACGGCAGCACAAACAGACTATGACGGAGGTCATTCATAAATAGAAACTTTCTGACCTTTAAAGTCTTAGTCCTTTGAAACATGAGCCTTCTCAATTCCCTTCAGATCAAACAAATCTCTGATAAGCCAGCCCTGTGTAGTCACTGGGACATGACATTTATCACAGTAACTTCAACTTCACAGCAAGTTTGTCTTCAATGAAAGTCCTAGCATTTATGTGATTCTATGTGTTTGAATCCCAACTATTTGGAATATCAAATAATGTTTCATTATTTATAGTCCTTGGGGCATCATTTTTCTCATCTTTTGCATCCGATGACTCCTTTTTATTGTTACTTATCTCCTCGAGGGGAATGCAATTTTTGTTAGAACTCAGTTTGGGCTGTAGTTGTTTTGTTCACTGTTTAACATGTGCCCTGGATGGTGCGAGTGTCCCTGCAGAGTAATTATAACTTTCCTTTACTAGAGCCCCAAGAATTTCATGCATCTTGAGTCCTTGTCTGTATTATATTCTTAGCTTTGGCCGGTGTAATCTGGGTCTCATTTCCATGCACAGCAGAAAGTAGGGAGTTTTAGTTTCTCATGAAAAATTTCTTCTTCACAAACAGTGAGGCAGATGGTAAGCTTCTTTGTCATCTTCAACTTGTTAGCCAAATTCATCTAGGTTCTCTTTTATGGACTTGGGGTATTCTTTGAAGGTCTCAAATCAGTTCCAGTTTTCTGCCTGCCTTGGTGTAAGGCTAGATGTCTTGTCCTCTTTGGGGTTTAGTATACTAGCCATATACGACAATTTTGCAGGTGGGTTACTTTTGGCAGTGTAAGTGAAGTTATTAATAATTACTTTGATGTTGACTATTTACAACACCTGTTGATTTTTTTTGCTTGTCTTTAAACTCTTCTAGATGTTACTGTTATTATCATCACTATTATGATATGATTATGACATTATATGATTATGGTATGACATTATGGCATTATTATTATCAATATTATTATGATGCATTATTACTGGGTACATGTAAGGTCTGCCAGTCCTTGATTCAGTTCCCTGAGCCATGATTCAACATCCTTTCCCTGTCTATAATAATGGCCTTCCATTTATTTTATGCATTTTAGCTATTGAAACCAGTGCCTTTACAAAAAGGAGTGATTATTGCAGTAGAAGTATTAGGAGATAACCTTTATGCAGATAAACTTTTGCCAAGACTGTTAAAATCACACTACACAAGTAAAGGAGATAGTTGCTTATTTCACTTATGCAAAAGGCTGTCTCTAGATGCACTCACATGATCTCTATTTTCTACAGATGAACTGCTTCTTGCTTATTCATCCATTAGAACAGCATTTCTGGAAATATTTATCTGTTGCCTGAAACGTGTTATGCACTCCCGTAGGGGTTGGAAGTACAAAGATGAACAAAGTGAATAAGAGTATGTCCCTATTCTCAAGGAATTTATAAATTAAATGGTTCCAATGAACAAAGATAGCCATTAAGTCACAAGGAGGAAGGGGTACTTTCATCTGGAGATGGAAGGGGCTCAAGAAATGGAACCTTAGGTACATGGGTGGGAGAAGATCAGGGTGACCAGAGATTGGAGGTGGGAAACAGAGAGGTGGATGTAACAGTGTGAAGAAATTGTGAAGGTGCCTATAGACAGCAGAGTTGTTGGAAATTGGTGTGCCAGGATAAGAGTTTGCAGCAAGGCTCAGCGAGAATCTAGATAATGAAAGTAACTAGGGACCATACCACAGGAAGGTTTGGAAAGCAAATAGCAGTGACGAGGCTAACAAAATTTCTTAAACAGGGAATTGTATAGATTTTGTGTTTAGGGAGAATTTCTGGCTTCTATGAAAATCAGAGCCTAGTATCTGACTTAGCGACATGTCATAGTTCCTTTCGTCTTCTGGACTGCCATTTAGCATAATTTGATGACAATTTAGCTGGAAGAAACTGGGATGGTCAATAGAGATATTTTTCTGTCCTTCACATTTATACGGACAACTCTGAAATTGAAGCCTGCAGAAACAGAATGTGGTGCTCAATGCAATCAGGTAGTAGTCATGGGGGCCCAACATAGCCCGGTACTTGCTGGTGCTTGAAGGAGTCCAGAAGACCTCATACTGGCCAACTTCAAATCCTCATCTTAAAACAGAAAAATCAGAATCTGAGCATGGAGGTTACATTAAGAAATGGCAAAACTATTCTTTACCTATTTGGGTCTAAGTTATGGAGGAGAAGGAAGAGATAGGTAAGTTTTCTGCAAATTATTCTGCCATAGACTTTCAGATCTGTTTTAGCAATTGAGGGATGATTTTTGTTTCTTAAAGATCCATATTTCTAACACTTTATAATCCTTCCTCTGGGGTATTTTTTGAGTAATGGACCAGTATATTTAAATCCAGGAAAACAACTTGAATGTCATGGCTTGGTATTTTGATTTTTCAATATAATATGTCACTGGAATGAGATAGCATTTGTGAAAATGGGTTCTTAGCTTCAATGCAATGTAAATATATATTATTAGGAATTTTTTCAATATAATGACTAACTTTATTGATAGACCATGAGAGGTACATTATGCCTCTGATAAACTATGCTGAAATTATTAGCAGAACACTGAGTTGTAATGGCCCCCGGCTTAGTTATGTTAGCACAGTTTGTTTCTTAAGCATGTCCTTGGTGAGATTCAATATACAGAAATATATTTGTATGAGAAAAAAAAATCTCTACTATGAGTCAGAAGGAAGATGTCATAAAAAAAAAAAAAAAAAAAACTCAGTTATCTCCCCAGGCTCCTCATGGTCTGTTCTTCAAAGTCTCAGCTAGACAAATAAACAGGTTTAGATGGAGTTTGCCTCTTCTAACGCCCTAAACTATTATACATTAGCCCAGCCACAAGAGAAGGTGAGAAACATGAAAGGAAACATGCTTCCTGAGAAAGTGTCCATTTAGAAGTGATTGGCAATTTTCTGATTGCTAGATTTTTCACACTTCTTGACAATCCAAAGATATTTCTTCACACGTCTTGCAGAAGTCAACCTGCAAAGCTGCTGCACTTCATTCTGTGGTTCACATACCATCCGGCTGAGCGAGGCAACACTCAGGGGGAGCCTGCTGACATGGAAGCTGCTGAGACACAAATAAAATGCTGTTAAAAATTGCTTGGATCTCAGGCCTGTAGTTGGTGGCCCTCTCTGCCTCACAATGATGTTTTACATGCATTGGGTTGGGTTGGTGATAGCGTCCTTATTCTGGCAGTTGTAAGAATTCCAAAGTATACTTAACTCTGACAGATTTTTTTTAATTAATGAGCTTTATTTCTTTAGAGCAGTTTTAGGTTCACAACAAAATTGAGGGGAAAGTTTAGACAGTTCCTACATCCCCCTTGTACCCACATATGCACATATGAAGTTATTATGCAGTGTTTATCAGTCATTTCATTTCTGTTATTCTTGTTTTACTAATGAGATTGCTAAGTTCCTTGGTTAGGAAGACTGTGCCTTGTCCTTTCAGCATCCCATACTTGGGAGGGATCTAATGCAGGTTGGTTGACTGATCAAGATGCAGGTCCTCATGGCCCATTGAGACCGTGTCATAGGTGCAGATGCCTATCACAGGAAGCCACTTGATATGGTGGAAATGGCACTGACTTTGATAAGTCAGACTTACCGGGTTTGGATTCTGCCCCTTTACATTTCTTAACAACTAAATTTACTCTTCAGAGTTTGTTTTGACTTCAAAAATGTTACTGCTTTTTATAAGCATTCTAAGAGAATGTGTCTACTGAGAATGTGTATGCACAGACTATCTAGTTACTTACCTAGTACAGACTGGTAAGTAACTTAATGAGAATCATTCTCCTCCTATTATACTTTCTCAACCCTGACTTTACCGAAAATGAGGGTTTTTTAAAAATCAATTCTCTCCCAGAATTCATATACTTTTATCTTGAGTATTAACTTAAATACATAAATTGATAGCACGTATCAAATGAAGCTAGGAGGGAAAAAAAAGGAAGATTGGTATGAAGAGATCATAGCGAAAGTAGAAATAGAAAATAGAAAGTAGAAATCCAAGTTTCAGAAGATGAGAGATGTTCTTAGACACTTTAAAAAGAAGCTTTTAGAAGAATCATGTAGACCTCAGTAGCTTTACTACATTTCAACATGTGTACTTGAATATTGGCCCTTTGAAATTATTATGTAAGTGACATGTAAATATAGTTCTTATTTCATAAAAAGGAAATTTCTCAACCTTAGCAAGAACCTGGTAATACCCCCATGCTAGACTCATAGGTCAAAAACATCTGTGGTTTCCAGACTCTTGGTTTAGTGAGTAAAGTCCAAGGGAGGAGACCTGGGCTCTCATTTTGGTTCCTGCGTATTATGTAATCTAATCCTGGGCAAGGTATTTAGCCTTTGAGGAAGCTGCATCATTCGGGCATCAGTAGGCATCACAGACTTGTTCCTAGGATCAAGTATAAAGAACAGAATCACTACACAAAGATTATTGTGCACAGCATGCCAGGGGCAGTGGACAGCTGCCTGCTTCAGGTTGCAGGAATGTGCCCACTCTAAGAAGTGAGGGAAAGACAAAGTAGGGAAGAAATAGAGAACAAAAGGGGACTGAAAAGGGATAAAAGCGATCCTCACCGTAATAAGAAGACTAAGAGGAATGGTTTTAGAGAACACAAAGTGTAAACTAATTCCAATTAGATCACAGCCACTGAATAGGATTGTTTACACCAAAGACATTTTTTACCCTGGTTTTTGATGAAAAGGGGATTGGGAAGTTTCATTGCAAAATTAGGTTTGCTTTTAAGAACAATAAATTTATGAAATAGGCTACAAACATGTCTTGGGAAGCCTGGCGCTATAATGGTAGCTGATTAAATACACTCAGTGACTTCCATTTCCGACAATCTCCCTCAGTAGGGAAAGGAATAATGTCACCGGAAAGACATTGAGCAGGCAGAAGGGATTGACTGGACCAGAATGATAAATGGGAAAGGAGGTTATATTACTTCTGAGAGCCAGAAAAACTGAGATTACAATAGCTGAAGAAAAGACATTGAAGAGCAGAGATATGATTGAAGCTTTTAAGATGTTAAAAAGGATAGTAAAGGTCAAAATAGATAAGCTTTGTGAACGATAATGACAAACACTGAAATTTAAGAACACATTCTAAAAATAAACAGTGGATAGAAGGAGATTACTTTTTCTGTTGTTCAGTAAAACCCTGCATATTCTGTCCACTTCTAAATTATTCTCATTTTGTTGAACAATCATAGCACAGGAAGGTGTGGACTCAAAAACATCACACATCATTGCAAAGTAGATAGGGATTCAAACCAGAATTAAAATTGCAATTTACAAAATGTTCCTGAGGCTGCACATTTCTTTCTTCAGAGGACCAATGGTAGAAACACGAATAATATGTGGATTTATTTAAAAGTCCTATGAAATTTGTTCCTCTAATGAAGTTTTACATTTTCTTAGGCCAAGATTCACGCAAGTATTACCATCCTGGATTTACTATGAAGTTCATTTATCATGGGAGATTCAGTGCCATGCAAGGGATTGTTGTAAATTAAAATTGCAAATGCTAGGAGGACATATTCATAGCATGAGCCTCAAACAAGTTTTAGATTATTTGTTGATTTGTTCCTCACCTTAGTCCAGATATCTTTATAATCTTTCTGACAATTGACAATTTTTTCCAAAGTTTCCCATTACTAAGCATGTCAATCTTTATGGACTCTGCCCAAACAAGTTCCATTTCCAGCTCTTTTCCTTTGCCTCACTCAAGGCTTAATCTGCTGTCATTGTGTGCCTCAGGTTTTCAGTTGTCTATTTTTGTCTCTGCAGGGATCCCTTACATTCTGGCAGTTTAAAATCTCATTTAAAGAATGTTTGTGATATTTTATTTAGCATTTCTGGATTTGTCAAGCAACCCTCCATATTGCTTAGAAACACAAGCTATTGAATCTCTGTGAATCTTTCAGTGAATAAAATAAATGATAAGATAAAATTGATGTGTTTACACAATTACGTGGATCAATTAGCAGTGATGGAAAATCTGCAAACATCATTGACCCAAATATGTATCCTTAAGACTTGAAAAGTTCTTGCAGTCACTTTAGGGATTTTCTTGGGGAAGGGAAGACCTCCATCTTCCTGCATCCTGATCAGTATGCATTGGTTTCCAATGACTCTAATCATGGGAAGTTACTGTACGTTTTGATGGTCTCTTTCTTCTGGTCCCATTTTCTTAGTCACTCATCTCCTGACCAATAATTCCTAATTGACTCAGAAATCCCAAAGGTTATGGCCATGAAGAGCTTCCTTCCAGCATTCCTCTTAAGGGTCCACTACAAACCTCCAGAAAGTCACTGGCAAGGTATCTTTACCTTTATCCCACCTAGTCTAGTCATCATTGCCCTCTGGTAAGGAAAGTCAAATAATCTTCAGGTGTATGTAATTGTTTCAAAAACTAACTCAGTCTCTCCTACATCTGTCACCTCCACTTCTTCCAGAAAGATCCTTGGAACTCAGCTCCCATAACCTTCTATAGACACTGTTTTAGGTCAGGTGACAATATGTCCCAGTCTGCCTGAGACAATCCAAGCTTTTATCTGTTGTCCTGACATAATTATCAAAGCGCTTCCTTCCATTCTCAGAAGTGAACTAGTGTGGACAATAAATAATATGGTCACCCTAGCTCTAGCCTAGTTCACATGCAGAGCCTGGCTTAGGAAGTGATATGTTAATAACTCTCTTTCTTTACCCTTGAGTCAGTCCACTTCGGAGTGAGGCCATAGACCTCTAACTTGCTGTGGCCCAGCACAACCGGGCTTCTCAATTCTCTCCACTCATCCACGGCTCCTTTGCTGCCCCGAGAACCCCGACCTGAGAGACTACAGCAATTCCCAGATTTCCCAGCAGCCCCCAATCCATGGCTTTCCACATCCGCATCCTGTGCTGGTTCGGGCCATGGGATTGGATTTTCACCTTGATTTTTAATTTTATGGTAGATCTGTTAACTTGTCTATTATTCCAATTTTCCTTCAATCCTGGAAGTTGATTCTTAACCCCAGCCAGTGTTTCTCTTCCTGGGAGAGACTCTAATCCACAACTTGGCTACATAGGAAAAATATCAACTCAATCTTTCCTCCATCCCAGACTTTCACACTGAACCTCCATTTGAAATCTCTCAATGTCATTTGTTGAATCCAGTCTTCTAGAGGTCCTCGTTGATTGAATCATGCCTGAGTTGGTTTTTCCCAGTGGCTTTTTGTGTCAAACCTGTCTCACCCTAAACCTTCCAAGTCAACCTCACTGGACTGCCTAGATTCCTTAGTCCTCATTGCATCTTATTTGACATCAATTTCATTTTTTTTTTTTTTTTTTGTGGCTGCCAGCCCTGTGCAGTCAATGATCCAATTTGCCAAATATAAGCTTGCCTACTAAATCTCGATAGTATTTACGCTAGGAACACATCAACAAACCAGTGTGTGTGTGTGTGTGTGTGTGTGTGTGTGTGTGTGTGTGTATCAGGGATTCAATTTGGTCACACAACAGTTTTGAAAAGATCGCTTTTTTCTTTGTTGGTGTGCAACTTTCTGTAATAGCTATTGTTTTCATGATAAGCAATTGCTTAAATTCAATGTGGTTACAAACATAATATTATTCAAAAATGACTATTGAATCTCTGCTGTGTGGTCTCGGGTTAGGCTCAGCGAGGGATACAGAAATAAACATGGCATACACTCCATTCCCTGCAGGGTCCAGTCTGGTAGAGAAGCTTACTAGTTTAATATATTTTGCATATGTGAAGATGCTCCTGCATGCACATGGAACAGATGCAGAGATGAATAAGAAAAATCCATCTGCCTGGATTCTAATCACAAGAAAATGAGCCACATTGAAGGTTAAGGAAAAATCACAGCAAAACCACAAACTTGTCAAAGGAGTTGTTTAATAGAGTGACAATACAAACCATCTCCCTTATGTTGATTAGTGGGGGAAAGAATAACCACAAAGTATAAGTTCTCTGTGACTCTTGGTATCAGATACAGTTAAGGGAAGAAGTATAATAACCAACCTCTAACTAAACAGAATGATAACTGTTCTTAAATAAATCTATTAATGAAACTGAAAGCTTTGAATGTTGAGATTTTAAAGGAGTTTTTTCCATTGTTTCACTATTTTTCAAATGGCTGAAAGGTAGTACATTTTCCTGAGTTTTAGGGGAGTGATTTTATTTTAAAATTTGAAGTCTTTTTAATTGGCAGAAGAAGAGCATAATGAGGAATGTGGGTCACAGAACCAGAGAATTCTGGAGTTTATTCCCAATCTGTGACTCAAACTCCACAACTCACGCAAGATGACTGTCTGAACATAATTTTTCTTTCTTTCCATATTCTTATCTCTGTTTTGAGCCTTGGATTTCCTTACTATGCCCATTCTGTTGACCTTACTCCTTTTTCTTTCCCTACATTGTTCTTACTAGTCTTTCCAGTTGGTTGCGGAAAGGGGAAGAGACAATATAAAACAAAATGAAAAATATTCTCCTCATCCATTTAATTCTTAGCCGTTCTTCAAGGACCAGCTCACAAGGTATGCCTCATGAATATGTTAAAGGTATTTCATTAAAACTGACACTGGCTACAGACTTACTTAGCAAAATATTTGTCTGCTGTTTAATAGGCTTTGTGAAAGCCCAAGGAATATGTTTGTGGAGGGGAGAGATATTGCCTCAATTTAGCTTTATATAAACTTGGGAAGAACCAACTTGCCTCCTGAAGTACTATATAGAACACCAGGTCTCTCCTGCCTTTTTCATGCATAAAATTGCCAGATTCTTTCAATTGTGGGTCCTGAGTATGCTATGCTATCCAATAGTCCATTAAAAATAATTCTTAAAATCCCAAATTCTCTCTGAGTCTTCAATTGATTAGAATTGTGTATCTTTTCTTCTGAAATATCTACTATAAACAAGAACTTTGCATATTTCATATTGCTCCTTTCTTGCCTCGCAGTCCTAAAATTGACTTTATTTCAATCTAAGTACAAAGAGAAGAAACTAAAAATGATTAAGAAAAAAAAGGGGGAAACTTTGGAAACAAAATTACAGAATGGCAGCAGAATGAAGCAGTTGTAGGACAAAGAATATGTATGACAGTTGATAAGTGTCAGAATTTCCTTGGAAGACATGAAAAAGAAGTCTTTGGTTAATTAACAAAAATCACTAAGTTGGCAGAGTTCATTTTCTTCATGGTTCTATTCTCTCTCCCAATGGACAATAATTATTCTTCAAATGGCCCTATTATTTTTATCTTAATAAAATTTGGTGATGCTCACTAATGGAATTTGATGCATAGAGTAGCTCATGGAAATGGTTTCCCTTCTTAGTATAGGTGTTTAGATGAATGAAGTCTCTTAAATTGATACTACCTCCTTTGGCATCTATCATAGACTTACCTGATTATCAATTAAGAAGTTCCCTAAGGATACAGGGAAGCTATTTTCCAACTTAAATGTATCTCTCACACACCAAATATTAATAGGATGTATTTAATTGCCATTTATGTGGATATTCCCAATGTAGCAACACAATTATACAATTCTGCCATCCCAGAAATAATTGCTAAGATAAAGCAAAAAACAAATTGCAGTGAAATAAAGTAATATCTCTGTTAATTATGAGGCTGATGTTCAATAGTATACTTGTCAAAATTCTGTTATTAGAATAGAGATCATGGAAGAGGCATTATAGTACATATCATAATATTCAAAAACACAGGATATGGTTCTAATATATAATATATATTAACCAAAATATTCTCAGAGATGTTAAAACCCAAAGCTACATCTCCATGAAGAGATGTAAGGAAATGCTAAGGATGTATGCCATAAGGAACAGTCAACCCAAGACGAGAGAGGTAAATGGTATCGAGGGGGGTGAGGCAGCCTACACTGACGGATTCCAGAAGAAATTTGCTGTGATCACATGCAAGCATGCCCCGTGGTAACCCCTGAGATATGCCTTCAGCATCTGCTGGACTAACACAGGGCATCGTTTTAGGGAGAAAGTGGAGGTTGTACCTTTCAAGTATTTTTACCTTGGGAATTAGGAGAACTTCTAATGTCACTGCAGGATCTGGGGCAGAGGCTATCATTGCTCACCAAGTATTCATCCACATGCTCCCCCTACTTTCCTGGAAGTTAGGATGCCTATGACTGGGTTCATGCGAGTGGATTTAGTGGAAATAGATAAGTGACATAGTTTCAGGGGCTGAACAGTAGGGGATGAGGAAACTTATCACAGAAAAGAGAACGCAATAATGTTCTATGTGGTGGCAAAACGTTGGCAACATTGTTTCTTGCAATACCTTGGAGTCAGATCACGTGAGATGAAATATGAATTGCCACTGAGATTTAGGGGATTTTTTATCACCACAGCATAGGTGAGCCTGGTCTGACTGACTCTCAGCTGCTCAGCTGCTCCCCAATTTTCCCCACTAGTCTTTCAAGGTCTGCACTTCTTTTGACAGAGAACAGAGGTGGAGTTAAAGCTCTTAACATTTCAGATGGAAGTATCGAATTATTGAAAAGCATTCATGGGCTCAGTCAATATTGTTAAAATACTTGTCGTCTCCAGGACTCTGCTAACAGTTGTGGGGGAAAGATAAAGACCCTGCTCTCAAAAAGAACAACTGGATAACTATAAAACAGCTAAACTTATGAAATAACTAAAGCAGAAATCACCCTATGTCACAAATAGAGCAGTACACACAAAGTGCTATTGGAGGCAGAAGAGAAAGAAACTATTTTTAGGTGGAGATTCTGGAAATTCTTCATTGAGGAAGGAATATTTTAGGTGGCCTTGAATGGAATTGCCAGGGCTGTCTGGGGAAAGTTGAGGGTGGGTTTGATGGAGAACATTGCAGGAAAGAGCAAAGATACCACGCAGAGCAGCATCCAATGCTGTCCAATAGCATTCACAGGTGACTGATTTCAGATCTCTTCCTGTTTACTCCTGGAAAGGTGATAAAGGACAAAAGGGGATAAGACTATTACTCCTCAATCCAAAAATTTCTCCCAATCACCTGATTTCATAGTGAAAGGGTTTCTAATTATATACTGCATCATACAACTAAGTGCTAATTACATACAGTCTTTTATTTTTTTCTCTGATAGGATTGTAAACTCAGTGATAACGGTCGCATTTTTTCTCCTAAAGTTTAACAGCCTATTGAACACAAGACAAATATTTGTTTTTGTCTGACTGACAAGATTTTCACAAGTGGTTCTAGAGTTTATTTTTAGCCCATGTTATTAGTGACCAGGCAACAAGATCTTGAGCTCAACTGAGCACATGCCTCAATCCCACCAAGACTGATTGGATTAGATATATCTATGCAAAAAAGGATCAACCTAACAATGGAAAATCCAGTGTGCTGGCAGGAACTAGACAAAGGGATAATAAAACAAACACATATTTATTTTGTCATTAATGCTATTTGATTAAAAACTAATGTGATAGAAAAATAATATATAAATATTTTACACACACACATGCACACACACATATATACATATATATCTCCTAGCAACAGCTCTACAAACTTAGTCATTATGCTTTGGCAGATTGGTCTTAGGTCACTAATAAGAGGAGAAGCACCACCACCAGGTGCCATTGAAATTTCTCACCAGTGGCTTTCATAAGACAAAAGACAATTTGAGATTCTGACCATATCAATTCTTGCTCCTCTGTTGCCCTGTGTATAGATACCATTTATTGTATATTTATTATGTGGCAGGCTTTGGGCTAACTGTGTTATATGCACTATCTCATTTTATGTAACCCTCATAGTAGCATAATGAGATGAGAAACAGTGGTCACATTTGCTGATGTGTAAACTGAGGATTAGAGACATCAGCTGGCAATGTCAAGGTACAAACTTAAAGCTGCTGTACTCTGAAGAACATAAAGCAAGCAATCAAAGTTCAGTGTCCCAAATTATGATGTCACACAATATTCCTTGAGAGTGCATACTGTCACCTGTAAGTTTGGAACAGAAAGAAAAATGCTTATTGCTTTTAAGCTGTCATTTTTTGTTATTGTTCTGATTGCTAAGTAAAGATGTTTTGGTAGTCAAGAGAAATAATTTAATGAGATAAAAGGTTATTTCCTAATAAAAAGATATCAGATGGAACCTGGGAAACATCTAGATAATTTAATTGAAAACAATTGAAATTTTAAAATGAGTACTTTTTTTTTTAGCTTGATTCATTTAGGTATTTTTTTTAAGAATTAATTTATCTTGAATGAATAAATATAATCCTTACATCATAAATTATTTCTTCCACAGACTTGAAATCTAAAGTTTCTTTCAATGAACTTAATAAAATATATAGCCAATATGATATTACTAGAAAATATATAAAAAATTATGCCAAATGAAAATACCACAGAGGAATCCAGCGAAAGAAAGGTTTTCACACACAAGTCTGAGAAAAATTCTTCCTTGCTTCCACAACTTTGAATATGTCAGTCTTAGTTATTTTAATCAAAATTGGAATATCATATTTCCCAAGGTTATAAACCACAGTGCATCTGTGTTATAGACACACACATTTAGCTATATTTTGTTTTCAAATGACAACTTTGGTTGTTCAAAGTGTAAACATTTAAATCACTTAAAATTTCTTAGAAAATGGAAATATGCTAAGGTAGTCTTGATTCATGTCACCATTTTTTTGGCACAAGGTCAATGGACATAGCATTTGAGTATCTCCTAGATTATTATGTTTATCCATCCATCTAACCACACATGCATTCAAATATAACTTCGATTTCAAATATTTGCTTGAGTTTTTAGATATTTCTGTAAATAATAAAAATAATATTTGCCTATTCACCCTAGGGTCTATATGAAGACTCTCACTATTTTGGTGGAAGATTTTACATCAACCCAAATTGGTATTATTAAGTTAAGTGTAAATCTATTGCTAGAATTCCCTACCTAAAACAGAGTCACCCAGGCAGAATCAGACATCAAAGGAAAAAATAATGTTAGCTATTGTTAGATAAGGTTCTATTATAATTAATAAGCTATAACTTTAAGCAGTATGTGATAGCATACTTTGAGGCCTTTTCCAGCCTCTTTTTTTTTGTTGTTTGTTTCAGAAAGAGGCTTTTTTTCTAAGGCAATGATAACGTGATGCAGAGCATGCTTAAATTTTAACTCTGAGCAAGATTTGGGGAAGTTATGTTCTGTTTGAGAACATACCTTTATGTGACTTAATTTGTGAAGTAAAAAGATACTTCAAGGTATTCTGTGAACTGCTTTGGGCATATCATAACCTAGGACCAACCTAGCTCTGGAAAGTAAGAAAAAATGGGATATAATTCATCAAAAACAATGTAAGCAAAGATGCCACTCATTTACATGCATACAAATAAAGTTCTTTAATAATTTAAATCTTGAAAAGATAGGGATATATAAAGTATACATATATGTTGGAATAAAAAAAGGAGGGAGAAAGACTTGAACAGAGACCATCAAGGAGATGCACTCTTATTTCTTGCCTTGGTTAGAGCCACTTGTATATTTAGGATTTTTTCTTATTATTATTACAGAGAGCGAAAAAGAAAAGCAAACCATATAGACATATAACCAGTCTTTTTTTAGTCTTTCTTTTGATAAGGGATTTGAAAATGAATGTGCTACTGTATTTCAGTTAAATTGTACTCTGCAACTTAATCTCCAATTTCATTGAACAGAATTTTGATCTCTTCTTTTAATGAGCTTGAGATTTTGCACAGAATTATGCACAGAATATCTAACTCTTTATAACTTATGTTTTTATTTCTCATGACCTTTCTGCAAACCCAGGTTTCCCTCATGCTCTTTCATGCTGGAATACCTCAGACTGACAATTTTGGCTAGGGACATGCAATGCCTGTAATTAAAACTTAGGTAAGTCCTCTTTGTCACAAAAAATAAATATAATTTATAAAAATTGAGTCACAGCTATTTGCTTTCCAAAAGCCTATGTTTCTGAGTTGGTCCTAGGTTATGAAGCACCCAAAGCTAATTTTCAATTTGGTGGCTGTGTTCATAAATGTGAAATACGGGATGGCTGGATATTTGACCCGTTTCTCATTCCAAAAATATATTACAAACATCCCCTATGGTGAAATATGAAACACAAATACATGAACCTGTTATAAAGAAAACTTTTTTTTAAAGTTACGTTCTACTGAAGGACTTTCAGTATAAAAATTTGATAAAGAAGAAACAATGGAGTGCTATAATTATAACATTAATACTTTTTATTTTTCCCGTTTCTATTACCACATAAAAATGCCTCTATTGCCCCATCACCTATTTTTTTAATACATTTCTAATGTCCTTTGAAAATTTAGCAAAAAATATCTTTGTATCGATGTCTAAGTATTTCATTGCAGGTTGAAAAGTAAAACTTTTTTTTTAAAGGATGCAGGGTGTGCAGCGCTACACAGATGGCTTGAGTGATGTTTGTTATTGATTTTTTAAAAATGATAAACTAACAATAAATTTAAAAATGACTAACCAACGTGGGCACTGCAAGCCAAAGAGTTAATGCTCAAATCAGTTGCTTATCTAATTTGACAAGTTGAGTAAGTTATTGTGTTAATAGAGAACAAATGATTCTCTGTTAGGTCTAATAAAGAAACTGTGTATAAACGTTTCTATTTATAAGGCAAAGATACAGAAAAATATCCACTAGTTTGAAGAAATTGACAAAACATAAAATGGCTTTAAATAATAAGAGGTTGTTATACATGTCTTAATTTTAAAACAGTCCCGTTCAACAATTCATAAGAACCTACCCTGCACCAGGCCACGTGTCCTGGACACAGTGGGGAAAGGACACAGCACATTCACGCAAGTGAAAGTGGTGTAGAAATAGAAGAATAGTTAAGAGAGTACAGGTTTTTTTTACAATAAATCAGTAAATAAAACATGACATTTTACTTGGGTCATGAAACTTGAGTAGGAATTTTCTAGCTAAAAGAAGGAAAGGAGGGTGCTCTGCACAAAGAGAAAGCATGCCGAAACAGCACAGAGGTTGGAAAACACGTGCGATATGTGGGAAATGCAAAGCAGGTTGACTGAACAACAGCATAAAGGGGATAAACAAATGGGAACTAGCATAAGAGAGGTGATCGACGACCCCGTTATAAGGGCTATAAATATCACATTACAGAGTTGGCATTATCTTCTGGGCAATAGCATGGGAACTTATGTAGTCGTATCAGGGCTTATAAAGAAAATTCTCGTGAGACTGTGAAAATTAAATTGAAAGGGGAAGAGAACTACCTGCCTAGGGTGAGGAGACCACAAAGCACGCATATTCAGCAAACAGCCCAGGAGAATACAGCAGCCAAGGCAGTGTGAGGATGGAAGTCTGCAGGCCACAAGGCAGCAGGGGGAAGAGGGAAACGGGTGGATTCACGACAGACCACACGGTGGCTGGACCTCAACTTGATCGCCTAGACGTAGGAGTAGAAAAGGAAGAAGGGAGGGTGTGGATTCTGAAATGGATGCTCTATTAAGGAAATACACGGTTGCTATTTCAATATTTTTAATAGATTTTAGAAAACATGTTATAAAACCTCAGCTATTTTAGGGACTTTGAAAAAAATGTTAGTAATTGTGCAGGAAATAAAATATATTCCCCTATTTAAGAAGAGACATATCTTCACTTCTGTCATTCTCTAAACAAGGTCCTATGTGTCAATTTGTAAATAGCTACACTCATTAGTAACTGGTCTATTTTTACAGAAGAACTTAGATATAGGTTTTGTATTCCAATTCCCCCCCTCCTACAAGCCCCCTGTTCATTTCAGATCTATTTACTTTTTTCTTACTGTATAAAATTTTCTGTGTTCTGTATTATTTAGTCATGTTTTCCTCTCTCTTAAAAAATAAATAAGGCTTTTCCTTCTCCCTCTCTGCTGGGCCTCCCTGCTCCGACCTGCGTGCCTGCACTCTAGTCTGCACGCACCTCTCCTGCTAGGATGCTTCGGTGGCTCACGTCCCTGTGAAGACGTCAGTAGTTCCGTGGCTTTCTGGATTCTTCCACGTCTTTTAATTCTTGAATTTTCTGGTGTGTTTTTAGCTCACCAGATAGCGCATGCTACTTTGTACTGGTGCTATTTCATGTGTTCATTTATTGCACAAATCTCCATTGAGTACCTTGTTCATAGAAGGCACTATTCTAGGAATTTTATGGGTAGCTCATCACTTTCATCTAAACTGTAAGATATTTGGGAGAAAAGTTGGGTACAATTCATCTTTGCAGGCCCACCACAAACAAATTAGTCGAATCTTAATAAATACTGACTCCACATATGTGTGCATGGATAAGTCTGTGGTGTGCTTATGCATATATTAATACATATACATGCATATATGTAACTGTATTGCTACATTTCTATATCTAAAAGTGACAGAAAGAAGCACTAATAAAACAAATTGATGATGACTAATCTTATGCTGAGTTGTATAATTGTACACAAAATATGTTTTGTCCTGCTTACATTCAAGTTTCATGCATAACTGATAACCAGCTTTTGCGAATATCTGCCCATTATCAGATGAAACTTGCTTTAGTCTATAGGTTTTCTCTTTTTTGTCTCTGAAAGAACTGCTCATAGAATTATGCCACTTATTTTTTTTTTCAGAAATAGCACATAGGCGTTGAAATGTCAAAGCAAATGGAAAAAGAAAATTTCATTTTGACTGTGACAAAACAAAAAGATGAATAAATGAGTAAATGCAGCTTTTTCCACAAAGTGAGAGAAACTAAGCCGCTGTAAGTGCACTGTGAGTAAAATTCTGCTGTTCATTATTATTTAAAAAGAGGAAATGGTGAGACTCAAGGTAAAATATTTTGTTCATATCTGAAAACACTATTGCAGGAGGGGTGAGGTGATGTGAGTGTGTTGACCTTTGAAAGGCAGAAAGTCTCACCAGGAAGCAAAAATGCTGAGTGCCTTTGAATCATCACAAAATTATCAGCTGTACTTGTTCTGCCTCCTCCATCCCCCGCACCATCCAGGCTAAATAGGTAGATATCATTTCACAAAATGAAATCACAATACGCTAAGAGACTTTATGGATTAAACACTTACACACACACACACACACACACACACACACACACACACACACACACACACAATGAAATAGACCCAAAAGGTGGTTTGAAGGGAATAACAGGAGCCCAGGTAGAGTAAACATACATATCGTATTTACTAAATATCGAGAGTTATTAACTAGTTGATTAACTGTGGCCTTGTCCCCCACTAGCCATAGTCAACAAGCTAGTGGCCCAATTTCTTTGATACATCCATAGACAAATCAGTATCCACAATTGTTTTTCTCTTACACAGAGTTTTGATAATTGGAACATTACTGAATCATTTGCTGTAAAACATCTGCTATCACCTGACTGGTATGGATTACGGTTAGGGTTAGGGTGTTCTAATTTCACAGCAGTAATTATTACACCCCTCTCCAGATTGCCATATCTTGGTCACTTTCCATTTGAGGATCATTTTCTAGTTACAGAATCTCCACATTCAGAGTTAAAACAGTATCTGCAAATTCACATAAGAGAACTTACCTCATGTTCTCTGCAATATTTCCATAGTCCCAATTTTCATGACTGAACACTTATTTGTATTTATTTTATAAACTTTTGCTTAAATCAGTTCAATGAAGATCAGGTTTCTACTTTTAGGGCCCATTCAATTCAATGTGTTCATCACGCGAGTCATCCAGACAAATTTCTGGAAAGGATGGCATTTACTACCTTGCCTGCGCCTTCTGGAACCACAGTGCTTGCCAGTTACTGTTTACCTGAGTCAGGTGTGCATCCTGCAAAAACATTTCCCAAAGTGTACATGCAAAAGTTCTTATTCTTTCAGGCTTTGAGGAATAAGAGGAACAATACTTGTTAGTCTATTAAGTTTGGATCTTGTCAGGGCTCAGAACATGATACCCCAAAGTACGGTGTCTTCGCATGCTGAGTACTTTGCACTGAAGAAGACTGGGGGGCCTGAGAAGCAAGTCCTCTCCTACCTTTTTGGCATCCCTTTCTCCGTCTCCCTTTTCTCCCCCAAGCAGGTCATGAAACTAGAATTCCTCTCCCCAAAGCTGCCATAAAACCTAGAAAGATCACTCCCTGAATTTCACCTCCCCTCTAAGGTCCTCACGTTGCAAGTGTCCTTCCCCATACCCAGGGGGAATGAGTGTCTTACAGAAAGACAGAAAAGAATATGGCCCTGTTAAATCCCCCCCAGTTTATTGCCGTTAAATCATACCCAATCACATTTCTCCACAACTGTCCAATTCTTTCATCAGACTTAACATAAAAACAATTTTCTCTGGGTCTTTGGGTCTTTATGTCTGAAGGCTCCCATGTCACAAAAAATTTTGATAAGTAGATTTTTTAAATTCTTTTCTCTTATTTATCTTTTATTATGGAGGTGTCAGCCATGACCCTTGCTATGGGTGAGGTTAAGGTATTATTATTTATCCCCTATGATGCTGTTTATATTTATCTCTATTTCAACATTTTGCATGCCTATTAAAAGCTCTGAAACATCATTTATCAATACTACAATCAAATAGCTTTTATTCTATACATGTATGTAATATTATTTTATTATCTGGTTTCTCCTAATTTATCTTTCTGGGATGGTTGTATCTATAATTGATCATATCTCGACACTTAGGGATACTTCTCAGTCTCTGGTCTGCAATTTTACGAAGTTCAGATTTTAAATGCTAAGCTTCAATAACAATTTCTATGTTCTTTTGCAACCTCTCTTCTTAATTACCAAGGGCATAAATTTTACTTTATACCTTACATATACTGCAAAATGCTAGATATTTATCCATAGGAGAGGTTATTTTTCTATTTTTCAAGGTAAAATTTTGATCTGCTCATTTCCAGATGCTTTGTTATGTGCTTTTGAGTTTGTTGGAACTACTGCAGAAACTGGAATGTGGCTTATATCCCACTTCTAATTTGAAGAGGAAAACAGCTTTATAGAAAATAGAAATGCCATGATAATTTCTATGTCTCTTCCTCACCAGTAGAAGTTGATCACAGTTTTACTTATTTTACCTTCTTACCCTCTGTTACTTAGGCTATACAGTGTCACATGCAAACTGTTCATACTGGCCACTAATACTTCAAGGTCACTGAGCTGAATATCTATCCCATCAGATTCACCACCTATTACAAAGGAGCAAATAATGTTAATCTGTATACCTCATTTAAAATTCATCTAAAATTTTGGGTCTGTGTTAGGAGTAGGGGGAACATAAAATTTGTAGAATGCATCAATGAATCATTATTTTTGCAACATATAATTGAGCATCCTTTTTGTTTATGCCTAAGCTGATACAGAAATTCTTTAGGAAAGAAGCAAGAGAGGTAGATGCTTTATGTTGGAAATATTCCATAACCCAAGAAAATCCTTGGACAACCATATTGGATGGTCACCCTGGGTCCCAGTTGGCCAATGCCTCAACCAGCCAGCATATGAAGGCAAAGGAAATAGAACTCACAGGCATACACTTCATATCAAAGTCAGAGAAGGCTAAATATGTCTCTTTCAAATTTTATATCATCCCTTCCTAGCTTCCAAGGCTTCCTTCTTTCGTGACATTTTCCTCCTGTGAGGAAGTCTCAGATATTAAATGTTAAACTAATTATATTCTTGGATAAAACACTTTGGAGGGAGAAATATGTAGTCAGTCTTGGAGCCTACTGGGAAGACCTCTGATCGATTTTACGCCAACAGATGAGGTTACCAAAGCTCTCAGCAGAAAGTGTACTTCTCTGAAGTTCTTAATAACTGCTTTCCTCTTCCTTGGTCTATAGTTGATGTTGTGATAATTTTGATACCTTCCACATCTTTGAGTTAACTTCACAGACAAGATTTTCAATGAAAACTTGTTGAGTGATTCAAACCAAAATCTACTCTCAGGACTGATTGCTCAAGAAAACCACTCCAAAAGGGGTACCAGGATCTCATCTTGCTAATTATTGGAGCACATCTCTTTTTTAATTTACCAAAGCATCTCTATTAGAGGATCTAGAGCTTTCTTACAAAGCTATTTTCTCCCAGTCTTCTGAAATTTTATTAAGCTCTTATATATATTTTTCTGGCATTGGGTTTATGAATGTTAAATGAAAAGATTTCACATATAAGTATTCACTTTTTAACCTATTAATGCTTTTTCTAGCATCTTCCTAACCATAACAAAATTTCCTAATATTCTTTTCATTGGCCAATATTCTTAGTAAGCTTATTTCTAATAGTTAATTCTTAAAATAAAAACCTAACATAAAACTATAATCTGCCAAATGTCTGAAAAGGCCAAAACTTGCTAAATGCATTGATTTTTTGAAAGCTATCTGAAAATGGCCAGGAATCCCCTTTTTGCCTAAACATCACTCACGGGAATCATGTATTTATGTCTTTACCTTCTATAGAACTGAATCTAGGTTGGAGCCAGTAAAGAGCCCTCATTACTGCTGTCATTTTGAAATTTTATCTCATTCTGATGGACTATCAATACCACAAGTCTTTTTCTCAATCTTTCCAATGCACAAAGTCCCCCAGTGTTATCTAGGAATTCATCATCACTTATATGCTATTATCTCAGTAATTGAAGAAGAGTTTAGAACTAGAATCTGCACCAAAATGAAGAAGGATAATACTTCTTTCATTTCTCACTTTTAACACTTAGGTCATAAGCACAGATTGATTTGAGCTCACCCTATTATCCCTGGTACCATTTTATACCTTTAGCATTCCACATATAAGATTGCTTTAATTAAAACTTCATATAGGTTTTTGGTGTTCAGAAGCTGGGAAAAAGAATCAATTAAAAATTGCAGGTAATTACTCTGTTTTGAAAGAAATGGAGATGTTTCTTTGTCTTTGAGACATACTATGGCTTAGTTTTGGAAAGCCATCTTGTTGGTGATTCTACATGCCTCTCCCCAATCCATTTTCCATCCTTCCTCGCTCTGCTCTGAGTCACCAAAGTCTGACCCTTAGAGACTGGGGTTTTTTGGTGATTGCTGACATCTGGTTGGATTCAGCTAGTGGGAGGCACTGGCTATAGAACAGAGGACAACAGAGAGAATGGGGGTATTTCTTCTCCTTCCTTTCCAGTGATAACATCTCATTTTTGGACATGGCTGAGCCATCTGGGAACATCCTTCCTACTGGGCAGACCCCCTCATTCAGTGTTCAAATTTTACAGGTCCCCAGTAACACTATTTTTTTCCATTATCCCTTAAGATCTGAGCAGAAAGGTTAGGTACCAATTCTCCAAAGTCACTCATCTCTGAGTACCTCACCATCCCTTTTATATTCCCTTATCCCTAATTCAATATACTTCACAGCTATAATCTTCTTGGGGGTGGGGATTTTGGTCTTGCTCATCTCTTTATCTCTACCAGACACAGACAATTACCTGGGCATACTAAGTAGTAATAAATACCTGAAAATTCAGTGTGGAGTAAGACAAGGTTTTAGGATGTCTACAACTGTTTACTGCACACAGATATGCTTACAGCTTTCAAAATTTAAAGACCATGATATACTGGAAAGTGCATAGACTTTGGTATCATACGGGTACTGGGTTTCTTGCTGCCTCACCCTTACCCTTCAGGGATTGTGTCTAGTTCTCTGGGCCTCTATCTCTCCATCTATAAAATGGTGATAATAATACTATTGATAAATATCTCATAGTGATACTGTGAGGATTACAAGAGAGAAGTTCTATAAAACACCCAGCACTCTCTCTGGCACATTGGATCTAATCCCTGTACTCTTGCTTCAGGATGAATGTATTTTCAAAATTTGGCTAGCTTTCCTCTTTCCCACAGGATAATAGAGCTGTTAAAAAAAACAGGCTCAGAACAGCCACTCAATCAAAACTACCAAATGCTGAAAAGGTCAAAGCAGGATAGCATACCTTTATAATTCACAGATTATTGAATACATTAACATTCCAATTCCTCATTCTTAAAGAAAAGATTATAATAAAGATCCAAAATGGCCACACATTAATCCTCTCCTATGACAATAATTGTTCCTTTTCTGGGAAATGTACAAATGTAACCTCTGCTGACACTGAACTACAATTTGGATGCCACACTGTGTTTCTGGTTCTGATAACAAACGGATATCCAGGAGGAGAGCAATGGGAGCTAGGCTAGATGCTCACAAAAGAAAAAGGCTTTCAAATATGCTGTGGGTTAATTTCAACCAATCTGCCAGGTCTAGAAAATTATGTAATTGACATCCCTGCTTAAGAATATTTTGAGCTTTCACAAGGCTGGGCTGGGCTTTTTGCATAGGCTTTAAACAAGCAATCAAACATCTGCTTTCAAAATTAAAGAGCCAAAAGACTAACTGATGTGAGCTCATGATTACAATGTCAAATATTTCTTTGTAACTGTTGGACCATTTTCAACTCAATCAGTTTTATTTTTATTTCTCATGATATTTCCAGGGATAACATAGACTCATAATCAAAGCCTGTAGAATTTTAAAGGGCTCTAGGGACCACTTAGCCCATCCTTCTCATTTTATAGATGAGAAAACTGAGGACCACAGAGGGTAAGTGGCTTGCCTGAGGTCTCAGAGTTAGTTAATAGCTAGGTCAGAATAACATAGAAATCAACTTGAATTTCAAAGAGACACCTATTGAATTATTTGATGCAGGCTTCATTTTCTTCAAAACTTCTCTTTAAGAAGCTTGATAAGGTCTATGTTGAGGAAATCACAAAATCTGTTGTTTGGATCACTTGAAGACAATCATGAAAATTACGAAGGATAAACACCTTGATATTAAGAGCTGTACTCCTGAAATCTCCTAAGGGAATGCCTGGCACTTCACTTCCTCCCTTCCAGCAGCCACTTAGTGGACCAAGACTATGCAACAAGGTTAGGCAACATGTCATTAAGACAATTCATAAAAACAACTAATTATTTGGGAGGATCAAACTCATAATTTGATATGAGTTCAAAATTAGTTGCTTGAAGAAATTTGGTGCAAAATCCTTAAAAAATACTTTCACTTATTAAGGGATGGCATTGGCATAATAGTGGGGAGTGGGTGGCAAGAAAGGTGCAGGTGGTAGAAAAGGCTCATTGAAATAACACGGCTTGTGTCCTCTGGGCAAGCATATAATCTGTAAAAGAGACGGATCTGCATCCAACCCACATGGTCTTCTGTTAGAGAACATGGTCCTAAGTACCCATTTCAAAGTTCTGTAATATAGCCTGAAATAGGCCCTGGTTTTATACATTTTTTTATCTTTTGGCAGGCTAAGGAGAGATTTCATTTTGATTGATAGTAATTCACAAAATAAATAAGTAAAAAGAGAACTATTGCTTATAAGTGATTGACCTTCATTACCAGGAACATGTCAGATCTCTTTTCTGTTTTGGGCTATGATGAGGATTCAGTGTTGTCCTCGTGATGAAGAATTTTGCTGTATTGTTTCTTCTTCCCAGGCAAAAGACTATCCTTAGTTCTGAATGTTTCTTTCCCAGGTAACAGGGTAGAAAGTTATTTTCTAATCCCTCAAGACTCTGGTTGACTTCATATGGATTGGCTTGAGTTAGATAAACTCCGCCAGTAATCCTAGAACTCTCTGGCCTACTTCTTAAGTATTAAAAATACAACTTCTAAAAGCTTCTTTGATCCCTTATTTTCTGTTGCACTGACATATTGCAAAGTAAATAAAATCAATAGAGAAAATGTAGATTTCCAACATGCAATCCTTCTTGTCACCTGGCTTACCTATTCTTACCTACTGTGCTAGTTATTTTTCTTTTGTTCCCAGCTCCCAATGCCAGATCCATTTCTCAGCCCTACTTGGCGTCCTGAAAGCCTAACATCTGTGGGCTGCATATTCCAGCTCTCTTACCCTATGACTTCCTGTTGGGCAAGACAGGGTGGAAGGATAAAAAGGTTATCTTAGATTCTAGTAAAAGACATATTTTTCTAAGGCCAGAGCTCCTGTTGGCTGCCTCCTCCTCTAGGCCACAAGTCTCACTGGACTCTCATAACATGGTTTTCTTCCTTAATTCCTCTGGCCTAAGAGTTGCAATGGTCTCCAACTGTTGCTGGACCCAGAGCACTTCACATTTCCCAGATGGTTTCTTTGGCCTCATCCTTATCTCTGTACATAATACTATACTGTTTAGTTTCATGAATATCACTTTTGTGTGAGCCATTTTTTTCTTGCCTGGACACTGACTGATAAAACCCTATCTCTATGGATGTAATCTTTGTCTATATCACATTACACAATTACTCTTGATGGCAGGGTAGGCAAAGGCTACCTCATTTTGCCAGCGTCCTTAGCATCTATCACAAAGGCATGCAATTGGCATTTGATTGAGAACATTGACTAATTGCATAGGGAATGGACTGGCTGGTCTTATTAAAAACTGCTTTTAAAAGTCTTCCTCAAAACCATTTCAGAGCACACAGTCTGCTAATCAGCTAGAATTATTTATACCTTTGATTTGTAGCATGACACCAGTGTATTTATTTCATAGCCATAAAAAAAAATAGTGAGTTGTTCACTATTTACAGTTTATAGTGTGCTTAGACACCAACAATAAAAAAATCACTTTGTATCATATAGGTCTGGCTTTTTAGAGGCTTCGTTTATGAGAGATTATGTGAAGGGATTCAGAATTTGTGGAAGTTTCTGATCTTCAAGTTCATCTGACTGCCCCAATGGATCTTGCCGTACTACCACTAAAATTTTAATGTTCCACCAGGAATTTCATTCTTTTGGGTAAACTATTACTTCACATTTAAAACAAATTATTTTTTGAGCACCCACCACACCACCTCTTCTAGACCTTGCTCTAGGTAAAAGGATTATGGTGGTACAGAAAATAGATGTGTATAACAAATGAATAATTTATATAATTTAAGATGTAAAGAAATGAGAGGAAGACAATAAAACAGGATAATACAATCAAGAGATAGGGAAGGGAAACTTTCAATAGAGTGACAACATAGGCCGTAGATCCTACATGACCTGAGACTAAAATGACCAGAAAACACACGTATGGAAAGGTCTAAGGCAAGGTTAGCAGACTATGGTGGCCCGTGGACCAAGTCTAACCTGCCACTGGTTTTTGTAAATAAAGTTTTATTGGAACAGGGGAAGACAGACATGCTCATGTGCTTATGTATTGTCTATGGCTGCTTTCCTGTTACATTGGCAGAGTTGAGTAGTTGTGACAGAGACCACATGGCCCCACAGGTGAAAATATTACTATCTGGCCTTTTATAGTAAAGATTTCTTGATCTTTGGCCTTGAGGAAGAACATTCCGAGGAAAAAGAAGGGCTAGTGTGAGAGCTTTAAGGAAGGAATGTGTTTGGTGGCCAGGGTGACTGAAATGAAGCAGTGAAGTGGAGAGTGGCTGAGGACAATGTCCTCAGTGTACAGGGTCAAGACAGTGATATCAGACTGTGTTTTATTCTACATGGGAGGGAAGCAGTTTTTTTTATTGTTGTTGTTTTTTGTTTTGGACTTTAGTCTGAGCATAAGGTGGTCTATGTTTGCTTTTGAAATGCCAAACACATTTGAGATGTGTTTTCCTAGATAGCTTTTTTATCTCATTTCTTCCCAACAAATATCTAGCTAAATCAAATTATTGGTCTCATTTTAGAGGTGAAAAAAATAAAATAAAATTTAAAAGCTTTTAGACTGGCCAAAGATTTTTTTTAAAAAGGTGACTGAACTAGCACCTGTCAGATGCAAGAGGCTGACAACTTCCTGAGAACTGAGAGATGTTTTACTCCCAATCGACAGTTCTCAGTGCTCCCCTGTGCAATTCGATTGCTTTGACATAGGGTAATGATATAATTGGGTGAGCAGAAAGACAGTCTGTCCCCTGAATGCATCTTCTACGTGTTTAGTGATGCCTGAAATTCCACTATTAGAAAGTCAACCGTGAGGCAGTTTTACCTAGGTTATGGAATAAGTGTTCTCATTTGCTTTGTTCATTGCTAAAAAGCAATTAAAGAAGTGTACTACGTTCAAGTAAAAACAAGGCAAGCACAGTTGTAGCTCTTCTGCCCTGAAGACACCCTCAATGCAGACACAGATGTTTTTGGAAAGTTTCAGTTTGATGACACTGCCAACCTTTCTAGCTAGTGTGTGACAAATACCCTTGAGATTGGGGACCACCTCGTACCGGTTCTTGTACGTCAGCCTTGGCTCAGTCCTGGTCCTGGACATTCGTTAGATGCTGAGGTGATGTTATTGGAGCAACTGAATGTCTTAGATACAAATAATTCCAGATCAAACGCCAAAATAGAGCAGCTCTTGACTCTGACTTGTATGCAAATGTCAGTAAAATTGTGTGATGGATTGAAAGTGCCTACATACTCTTCTTTCTCCTCCCTTCACTCGTTAACCCAACCACGCACGTGCTAGCACCATCCCCATGCGGGGAAGTGGGAATTAGCAGATCACACTGATCTAGCACTGAAGCAAGAGGAAGCAGAGGGTGGGGCACCTTTCTGGATTTGCCACCTTCTCCTGCCACTGCCTTCCTCCTCCTCCCTCATCTACAATCCTAATGAAACTCCCAACAGGCCCCTGGGGATGTTCCAGGCCCAAAGCCCCAGACTGAAAAAGCCCATGCTAATTCCTCCAAGCTTGGCTCTACCCTCAGTTCCAGCTTGGCAGCAACTTGTAGAAGGAAAGAAGGGCTAAGACCTATGACAGGATTCTAGCCTGGACCACATGGACAACCTGCAGATGAATCAGAAAAGAAGGCTCTTGACAGGGTAAATTCCCACTTCTTGTCACAAAGCCGAACCTCTATCAAGGGAGTCATCAGTTTCTTTTTAGCAAGTGATGAGGTGATGCTCAGTTCTCCCTGCAGCCATGCCGTGAGGATTCTCCAGAGCAGCCTCATCTGCTGCAGTGGCCACTGGCCACATGTGGCTACTGAACGCCTCAAATGTGCTCATGCAACAAGCCGAAATGACAACATTTTGCATACATTTGATTAAATAAAATATATCATTAAAGTTCATTCCACCTACTTATTGTTACTTCTTTAAAAAATGAGGCTATTAGAACATTTTAAATTATATTTACATTTGTGTAGTGCTGCTGTAGAGGATAGCAATTAAAGCTGGAGTTCCAGAGAGATGAAGTGATAAGATATTAACAGAAGGAGAATAAACACTCCTTGCCCAGTTTCCCAATTTGGACACAGAAAAGACTCCAGCATCAACAACTTTCTTTTTCGAAGAGAATAGCACATTAACTCACTGCCATCTTTTGAAAGCTCACATTACTGAAAATCACCACCATTCCAAACCAAAACTTACTTTTAGTTGGTATGGAATGATTCTATTTTGCTACCTCAAAGACTGTCAGCTCTTTAAAGGTAGAGACCATGACTATTATTTTTCTTTTTCTATCATAGTCTCTACCAAAATGATGATGAACATATAAACACTCAATAAGTATTGATTATCGGATTAACCAAGATAAAATAAAGAGTAGATTTTTAAAATAGTTATTGAGGTAATGGCCAGCTCGGGGAGTGTGTGTGTGTTTACGCATGCATGCGAGTGTAAGCTACAGACTACTTGGCATGGAGTTATTGAAGATGAGTCCCACCTCCCCACCTATTGTTGCTAGGGAAATATTTACTAGCAACACACAAGAAGTGTTACAGCAGCTGTATTCCTGGTGAGGAATCCATATTCTGTTTCCCCTCCAGGCCAAGAAAGCTGCTTCTCACTGAAAGTGGTTTCCTCTCCCTTCCCACTCCAGAACTGTATAGAAAAGAAAATTGTTAACTACACAGATATGATGCTCCTGCCAAAGACACTGGTGTCAACAAGTGCTTGGATTAAAGACTTGGAGTGTTACAGAACCACACAGCTGTGCCTTTCACAAAGAACCAAAACTAAAATAAAGCATGAGGGCTTTGAAACAAAGAATGAATAGCACAGACCATACAGTGTAGCACATGCCACCCAGCAACACCTATTTCTCAGGTACAAGACTGTAGAGGAGGAACTAAAGATAAAAACAGAACCCAAAGCATGCAGAGGTATTATTTACCAAGTGCACGATCCAAGCGCTTTGCAAATATTGTCTGTAATTTTTATGTTTCTAGTCCTATTTTATAGATTCAGAGAATGAAACTCAGCTCAACTCATCAGAGTTCACACCTCTGGTTTGTCATTCTGTTAGGATGGAGAATCAAATACGTCTATAATCATTTTGCACAATTTCTTCCTTTCTATAATGTGCATGTTTTTCATATATGATTATTTATAGTAAATTTTGTATCATTCTCAATTCAGAGTATTTGTTCATTCATTATCAAATTTTTTGTTTGTTTGTTTCAAGAAGTCTAAAGTTAAAGACCCTTTTGGGGATTGTTGTGATTAGTATCCAGCCTATTGGAATCATGATCGTGACACATGAAGCAGGAAAAGCTTAGATGAGGAGCTTCCTGTATGGAAATCAGTCTTCGAGGGCTTAATTGTGTATGGATCACACGCTGTGTGCCGCATGCTGCGTGTGCACAATTCAACCGTGATGCCCAGAGGAACCACAACGCCCTAAAGAAACCAGATCACACAGGCAATTCTCTATCCTCGGGCATTAGCCAAGCATCTATTTCTTTGTTCTGTGAACTGGAGATCTGGCCTATGTAACCCCAAAACCACATATTGGTGACAGCAGAGCTGTGAACTTTTTCATTTCATTTTTGTGACAGTCACTCAGTTTTTCATCTTGAGCTGTTTACAACAGAAAAAATAAAAAATCCTAAAGGCTGTGGAGGGGTGGAGGTGGGGGGAGGGAGGAGATTGTAAGGATAGAGAAGGAAGACATCGGTGTTGCCTGGGTTTTTGCTTGAGTTATGCTTCTTGAGAAAAAGATTCATACAGTCATTTTGAGAAAAACTGAAGCTTTCAAAATACAGAAAACCAAGGCCTTGAGACTTTCTAACTTCCAATCTCCCTTTGTGCTGACCACTATTCCCCACAAACAACAATTCTGCACATTGTATAGATTTACATGGTTTTCTAGAAAATACTTAAAAATTAAAATTAGATCCTACCTCCAGGCAGAAGAGGCATCCTTTGATATTGCTCCTCCACAAAGGCTTTGATTTTATTTTAAACAAGTCTGACTTCAGTTTGGAAACCTGCATAGAAGAAAAGGCAGCTCAGGGCGAAGCTGAGTGGTGCCCTAAAGAGTTCCCACTGGGGTTGGAAAGGGACATCCTCTCCTATTGACAGCTTTTGCTCTTAAAAATCTGGCCTGAGGAAAATGGGGACTCTGAATCACTCCTGGGAGTCCAGAAAAGAAATTATATCTTTTTCTACTCCGTTGTAGAGAGAGCTCATGGATCGGATCTCATTGGCTGTTTAAACTAGTGTCAATGAGATCCTTTGCTCAAAAGGCAGAAGGGGAAGGCGAGCAGGAGGGAGCTGGGAAGCTGGGGTGGGTGCCTGGGGTGGGGTGAGGGGGTGCTGGTGGCAGCACATGTGTGCAGAGAAGGGGCAGTGAGCATGCTAGAGAAACACCTAGACTCTTTTCTAGTCTTTTTCTTCCCTGCTGTATCTCCTCCCTTGCCACATTAATTTAAGCTATTTAAGCTTTTGGAAATGTTTCCTTTCATTAAGGTGAATCATTTGCAGAATTTCTGTCTCCCCCACTCCAGTCAGTTGAAATCTGAATATGAGATGCTGTTTTGTTGTTGCTGCTGTTACTGGGGAGGAGAAGATGAGAATCTCCTCCTGGCTTCTCCTAGGCCATGAAACTCTACTCTAGGCTGCCAAGCATTTGATTGTTTTCTTCCCTGCTGGTTCTGCCTTAGAAGAAATGTCTGGGGGGAAAAAAAATACATCCAAAGGAGAGACCCAGGGATGAGAAAGATGCAGCAGGCAGACAACACAATCATATTGCCTGAAAAAAAAAATACATGCTATTTTTAACAAGATGTCCTTCCTGCTGTCCCTCCACGGTGTCCGAATAGTCTTCTGGGGAAAGGTTCGGAGCTGGTTTCATTGATAAATAAAGATAAGATCAATCACATGAATAAACTGCTCTGGCCATCTTGAGGCTAGCGGAGGTGCCTTAGGTGGAAGCCAAGGTGAGGACCCTTCTCTGTGTCACAGCCTCAGCCAGGCACTTTGCATGCAGAGTCCCAAAGTGGCTATCATCAGAGAATAAAGAAAATAACACCAATATAGCACCAGAAAACTAACATTGGTCTGCACACACATCAAGGTACTGTTGGAAAAAGAAGAGTTGGGAGTATCCACATTGCTGGAAAATGTGACTTTTGACTTAGTCCCTAAAGTATTAAAAAAGAGCTGGAGGCCTATTTATTAAAGATGTCAATTCTTGGGCATCTTCACACAATTTCTGTTTCCCAACTGTATACCTAGGGTAGGGCTTGGAAATCACTGTTTCACATTTCAACTTCTCTAGGAGGTTCTTGCCCAGCCTACCAAGACTACCAAGATTTGATCTGTGCACCAGAATTCAGAAAGAGCTGATAGAGGTGTTTTGTCTGCAATGATAGACATATCTATCATCCTAGAAATCATTCTTCATATTTATGGTATTAAAGTAAACCAAAAGACAAAATCAAAAGACAGTAAAATAGGTGGAAGAAAATTTAAATCTTGGTAACTGGAGAAGCAAAGGCCCATTATCTACCAGAATAGGGAAGGAGGGCATAGAGCCAGATTTTTAGGGGATGCTCCCCACATCATTGAGTCTGAACTAGCCAAATTTCATTCAGTTAGAAATGTCTGCTGACCATTGAAAGATATGGAAGTTGCACTCCTTTTTTTTTTTTACATATAGGACTTTGGAATCTAAAGAGAAGATTAAAAAGCAAGAATTCAGATATTCGGGGAGAAAAGAACAGCTTGTCTTAAAGCAGTGTTTCTCTGCGTGTGGCACTCACAACAGTAGCATCTGCATCACCTGGGACTTTGTTACAAATGCAAATTCTCAAGCCTTTCTCCAGAACTATTAAACAAACTCTGAACATGGAGCCCAGCAACGTGTATTTTAACAGGCACGATGCAGCTAAAGTTTGAGATTCTTAGCACTAAAGGTAGCAGCACATTCAGCCGGGATGTGACTGCCTCCAACCAAAAGGACTGGTTATATCTTTCTGCAGGGTGATCAGTTTCTTCATACACAGCTTCTCAACTGGCTTCCATCTCAGAAGTTTTAAATTCGCATAATTAGCTGACCCTTTCACACTATTGTCACACAGAAAGGAACAATAAAATCACCATCTTTTTATAGTTTCCATTTACTGCAAAACACAGAGCTGCTCGCTGTGTTGAAGAAACAGTTTTCCTAGCATCTGCCACTTTTATCACAGCCTCACAAATATTACAGTTAAATTTCAGCATCTTAATGGCCTGCCAAAGAGGCCTGAGCGTTAGCTATCAAAGGGAGGAGGAAGAGAAAGTAGAACGAAACTGAAGACACTAAAAGGGAAAAACGGGTAATGAGAGGGTCAGAGAGGTTATACCTTCTAAACTGCCTTTTCACACTGAGCAACAGACATAGTTCTTACTGATCTCTCAGACCCCAGGACAAGGAACTCAACATAAGACTTAGAGAGCCAGTTTTGGCCATGAAATTTCATTCCGTTTCACCATTAGTGTGACCCAAATTATTCAAATTTTAATATTACTGAACATCTACTTGTCCCAAACACTGTGCTCGGCATAAATAAATGTATAAGAAGAATGTAAAGCATAGTTTCTCTTGTCACACTTTTAGGTAAGTTTGCTCAATTATTTGATTAATTGTTTTAAAAATACATTAATTAATCAAAAAACAGTCGTTTGCATGTTTCGATTCACTGTGGATTATATGGGTAAGAGATGCAATATAAATGAACAAGCACATAAAAAAAGATCATTTTATGTGGTGATGACGTGATCTGATGAAAATAGAACAGCATGGAACAGAGAAATGAGGGCTGAGGGGTGGGATGCAGTTTAGATTGGGGGTCCGATAAGTCCTCCCTAAGGAACAGATGTTTGACTTGGAGGATGTGAGCTTTCCAGACAGAGGAAAGAGCAGGCACAATGGGCCTAGGTAGGGAGTGAGTTTGTCGTGTTTTAGGACTAGAAAGAAGGCCTGTGGGGCTAGGGCTTCACGGCAAGGTGATGATAGGTCACAGAGAAGTGCAGAGACCAAGTCATGTAGGCCTTGCAGGCTACAGTAAAGGGATTTATTATCATATCAAGTTCTGTTGGAATCTCCATGGGGTGTTAAGCAAAAAGTGTCATATTTTTAAAGAGCTCACTCTATGTCGGCAAGAGTGTTCTTGCTTTTATGCTTGGGGACAGTGTAAAGTGTTACAACCACTTTAATAAACACATTGACAGTATCAAGTAAAGCTAAATATTGCATACTCTGAGTGTTAGCAGTTGTATCCCTATGTATATTTCTTCTAGAAATATATGCTGACATGTCCCAGAACACACATATTCACAGGAGCACTGTTCATAATAGTCCAAAATGGAAACAACTCAAATGCATATTAAGAGGAGAAGAGAGGAATAAATTATAGTATATTCATGCAATGGAATACTGTTGTGCTTTTTGAAATACGAGGGATCCACGTATCCTCCTTTTGGATCTATTTGAGCTGTGGCAAACTCTCTAACCAACAGAGTTTGGTGAAAATTATGCTGCTTGTCTTCAAAGTTGAGGTCACAAAAGGGCATGTTTCTGCCTTTCACTCTTGGAGTCTTGGACCACCATAAGAAATATGACTCCTCTGACACAGCCACGCTGTAAGGACGCCCGAGTCATATAGACAGGCACTCTGCTCTATAGTACTAGCTGCTTGGCCCAGGGGCTAGACATGTGATTGCAGAAGACTCCAGACAATTCTAGTCCCCAGATATCTGAGCCTTTCCAGCTGAGACCCCAGAAATTATGTAGCAGAGACAAATCTCCAAGCTGTACCTATTTGAATTCCCAACCCACAGAATCTATGAACATGGTAAAATAGTTGTTCTTTTTATGCCACTTTGGAGCGCCAGGTGGGAGTGGTTTGTTATACAGCAATAAAGAACGGGAACAACTATATCAACAAAACCACGAAAACACACAGCAACATGGGTAAATACGGTCATAAAGAAGCTAGATACAAACATAATAAAAATTGCATGATTTGTTTTATATACTATTCAAAAAGAAATTAGAAAATTTGTATTCTTTGTGGATACATATAATGCAAAGCAAGGAAATGGTTACTGTAACAAAAATACAGTTAAATAGAAGGAAAAAGTATAGTACACAACAGTACAGTAGGGAAATTATAGTTAAAAATAATTTATTGTATGTTTCAAAATAGCTAGAAAAGAAGAATTGGAATCTTCCCAACACAAAGAAAAGAAAAATATTTGAAGTGACGAATGTCTCAATTACCTTGATTTGCTCACTACATATTGCATACAGGTATCAAAATATCACATGTACCCCAAAAATATGTACAACTATTATATATCAATTAAAAATTCAAAAAAGATTACACTTAAGGGAGATAAAAATGGTTTTGATCAGGGATCCCTGTCCCTGATGCTTCTAGGTGCAAGTAATATTTAATTTGTCGATCTCATTGATAATAGCTACAGGAATATTCACCTTACAATAATTAATTAGGCAGTGTAATCATTCTTCATGCACTTTTCTATATATGTATTATGTTACATCATTTTTAAAGAGTATTTTTAAAAAGATCATTCTGGCTTCTGGGCAGAAAATGACTCCAGTAAGGAAGTGGGGAAGTAGGGAAATAAATTGCAAGGCTGATTCTGCTCTCCATGGGAAGGATGCTGGCAGATCGGACTGGCTGTGCAGATGGTGAGAGGAGGCTGGTTTTGCAATATTTTGGAAGAAGAGGTAATAGGTTTTCCTTCTCCATTAGATGGGGCTGGAGAGTTCAGAAAAAGAAGAATCAAAGAAGGATTATAAATTTTGGCTTGAGCAATTTGTTGGATTATGATACTATTAATTGAGATTATTATTCATTTCATTATTACCAACCAGCATTTGGTTTTATTGTAATATGCCTAGTTTTCCTGATATGTGCTTTGGGGGTCAGTAAACACATAAAATTAAAAATCTGGTGACCGCTTACTCAGTTTATCAGGAAAGTTAGTATGTTCCTGAAAAATTCATTAAGATTTAAAAGCAAATTGTTTTTACTCACACTTGTACCTATCATTACCAGCTATTATGAAAAAATGCAATATAACTAAGGCAAAGGAACTTCCCTATAGCTTATAAGGTATAATTCAATTTATTCCATTTTTAATTTTGAGAAGAAATTAAGATAGTCCTGTTAGAAAAAAATATTTAAGCTTCAATCCTGAAATTATAAACCAAATTTTACCATTAACTAACTCGGTAGCCTTAAGCCAGTCACTCAATCTTTCTACGATTTAACTTTACACTGTCAAATGGAGATACTAATACATGGCTTACTTAAATCTCAGTGTTTTTGTGAGAATGAAATCAGCTTGCAAAGTAGCTTATAATGTGGACATTATTCAGAAATAAAAATGTGTGATAGTCAGGTGTCCTAGCTGAATCCAAATTAGATTGTTAGTGAACCTAAGGAGTAGAGAAGTTCTGAAGGCATCTTTTTGCATGAATTAATTCCCTGAAATGGATGGATGATTTTGTTTATTTCCTGAAGAAGGCATAGTAGTCTGGTGCAGAGGTGCCAGGGAACAGGTAGGCAGAGGGTTGGAAATAGTGGAGGATAATACTGATGACAGACTGTTAATGGTCCTCGCTCAGCCTGGTGTTGACTTTACAAGTGATACAAGCCTGGTATCACTTTACAAGTGATAGTTCTGTTTACCAAAGATCTCCAGTTCCCCCTTCATTAGGGCACGTGGTAGGATTGTGCTTCTTGGACCTTCCCCTTCCCCAAGTAAGGTTGTGTGACAATTATGGCCAGTAAGTTGTAAGTGAAAGTGCTATGTGTCACTTTCAAGGCAAGCATTTAATTGTACTTTAAATAGTTCCCTTTTCCTCCGGCATAGGAAGCAGCAGAATTTGAGATCAGGGCTAATCCACCCGCTTCGGTCTCTGAGGGCCTCCAATAAGCAGAACTCCCTTGCTAACTCCTGATAGACATCTTATGAGAGAGAGAAAAAAAATGAACTTTTTTGGACTTAAACCACTGAGATTTGGGGGTAGCATAACTTGTTCAGTCCTAAGGGATACATGAGAAAAGGGCTAGCATAGGTACTAAAGGTGTTTGGTCATACTGCATTTTGTATGTGTCTTGGCCAAGCACCTGCTTTAGGGGACAGGTAACCAAGAACGACTTGGTTAAGGGGAGGAGTTGCCCAAGCCTTATCCCCATTGCCCCAGAGTTCATAGTACGGCACTGGTACCTGTCAATATCACAGTGGCCTCTTGAAGAGCACTGCTAGGTCCAAAGGAGAAGGGAGGAGAATGCTCAGCACTTGAGAAGCTATGCTCTTGTGTTCTCAGGAAGGGCAAATAGTGAAAGATCATATTCTTGGTGACTCCTGAAAAAATCTGGAGGAAGAAATAAGTTCCTCAATGGTTAAGAGTTATCATAGTTTGAACATTTATGTTAATGTGACCACGTTTGAACCCAATGACAGGTGATGCTTAGAAAAATTGGATTATGGTATTATTATTATTTGCATTTGATGAAATTATGGACTCACGTGGAAGAAAAGATCTAAGAATCAAATACGTATCATATCCTTGGTGAGAACATAATGTTGTAATGTGCAAGGAAAGCTAAGAAGAAAATACGAAAAGTAGAAGTGAGGCAGCTAGCAAATTCCTGAATTCTGAGCTCTTTTCCTTTTATTCATTTCCCTTCAGAGCTCATTGATGTAAAACCCAGGAGTAGTCACTTTTCATTACTGATGCACAATACTCAATAGACCTGAAATCCAGACTTTGTTATTTCATTCTGGCCATTAGACTTCTAAATGTTCTGTGGCTTATTCCAGATCAGGAAGACAACAGGTAATAGTTAGGATATGATCCTACTAACGAGGTGATATTTATAGGTTTTATTTTTAATACAAGAGGCTAATTATGCACTAAGTCGATACATTTCAGAGCTACCAGAATGCAAGGCTATATTTAGTTACACAGACAACCCAGCAGAAAAAGTTGTTTGGGGATGTAATCAAACCACATTTAAATATTTTTAAAGTGTAAATAACTTCATCCCTTGTCACCTATGTTTATACTTGCCCTCTCCTTTTAAATTATGCACAACTGTGAAAACACCCTTCTTGGAACCTCATGCCTGATTATATTTCCACCTTGTATATTTAGGTTATTGGTTACTAGATAATTCTTTTACCCCTTGTTGAATTTACATAAAATGTCCTCACCAGGCTGACAGCTTAAATGGGGAGTGAGTAACATTTGAGTGATTGTTGAGCTTGTTTGCTTTCCCATTTATAACACCATGTTAATACTTAGAGAAGCTGAGTGAACTGCAGACATGTGGAGACATTTCCACATGATCTCTGGTAACACAGCAAAGCAGAAATTCGGAAACTGGTGAACTGGATCCACATGTATAAGTTAACTCTACTTTGAATATTTTATTCTTTTCCCCTTAAGCAACAAGTAGCTTTATGTATATTAATCCAAGCATCTGGACAGAAAAAAAAAGGAATATAACCAACACCTATAAGCTTGATCCTCATGAGGTTAAATAATTGTCAAGATTCTAAAATTCTTCTTTTCCATAGGCACAGCAAGTAACACCAGTCCCTTGATGCTGTCCTTTTTATTTTTTTCTTTATCCTATTGAAGAGATATCATGAAATGAGGAGGAAATTACACCTGAATGCTTAATGTATCCCAGGTGCCATGTTCAATTCTTTATATGTAGCATAATATTTAATATTCACAATAAACCCCAATGGTGCAGACATCATGTCTCCCACTTCATAAATTAACGAGTAGAAACACAAAGAGTTGTAGGCAAAGTCACGCAAAGAGTTGCGTAGAGCCAGACTTCAAAGCTCACCAGGATAATCCCTAAGTCTGTGTTTCTCTTTACACCACAGAGATGGCTTGAAGGAGAGTTGAGATCCAAATATGTCTGTCTACAGCTTTCAACTCTTTTAGGATCAGTGGTACCTCCTAGAATTACTCATCATTTGTTTGTTTTCTTCTTTTTATCTTCTGTACTAGAAACTAGCCCTTTTAGGATAAGAATGGAATTTTTAAAATCCCCATATTTTTCCTTCCTGCTCCTACACATCTAAAATTCTTCTGATATTTTTCTGACACATATGTATTCATTGGTAGTCACTAAGGAAAATGGAGAGGTCAGCAAAGTGTTGTTCAACGACAGTAGCTTTGCGATCACATAAGACCTGGGTTCAAATTCTAGTAGTTTCTATAGTTTCCTGAGCCTAAACTTACATACTTTTACGCAGTTCCAATTATTTCATGTCTAAGATGAAAAGTAACACAGATCTCTCAGTGTCATAAGATAAATGTGATAACACAGGAAGAATACCCAATCTCTCTAGAAGAGCAATAACTATTAGTTCCCTTCTCTCACACGTGAGATGATAAACACACACATGTCCAGAACTCTGTACGTATCTTCACATGCTGGTCAGAATGCCTTGCTCATAAGGTTCTTTTGCACTCCATTCTCTGTTCTCTGACCATGCTCTAGCCTAATGTTCATGTTCCTCGTATATGAGGTGCTTGTATTTTTGAGATGTTTGCGTTCCGAATGTTAATTGAAATAAATACGCAAAATCAGTGTTCTGGTGAAATAAAGCACATTCTCTTAGATCCACAGAAAGCTATTTAAATATATTTGTTGCTAATTAAATTCCCCTTTCTTCATATCATTCTTAACTGGTTAACCTTTACTAAAATGGTAATTTTGTTGTTAATGACTATCTCTTAAGCCCAGCTTAGTTTCCGCATTATCAGTATTTTTCTTTCAATCAACTGCAAGTTTGAGGTTTCGTTTTTGCTTATTCCATTAATTCCATTTAATAGTGTATAGCTACAGATCATATGGTTTGAAACTCAAACTGACACCATTTATGCATTGTGCTGACAAGGAATAAACAACTCAAGTTCCTACACCTCATTTTCATCTAAGCATAGTGAAGGGAAGTGTGTTAAACAGAGCTGTGGGAAATAACAGAGGTTTGTACATTCCTCATATTCAAGGTTTTGCTTTGCTTCCTCAAAATGCAAGACTATCATCCACCCCATTCAAATTATATTAAATGCAGAATGATTCAAATAGTGCCAGCTGCCAATTTAAATTTCAAATGGAAACCTGCTCTTTCGCTGACTCTTCATTCAGTCCTTCTCCTCCCGCCCCCCACCTTTTTTCCTATTTCTTTTTCTAATTTATTTTAAAACTACTTGATAGGTATTTCTCAGGGGAGAGTCTGCTCTAAGTGTGTGGTGCCTTTGAGTCAAAAACTGCTTCC